>ML803650.1:53866-91233 GCA_009831015.1 Picea engelmannii
GTGGAATATGCTAAAAGGGAGTATCATAAAGGAGAATTTTTAAACAAAAAGGTTGAGGAAAGAGTGCTAAAATAGTGCTACAATGTGTTAAATAGTGTTTTAAAATGTTCAAAATAGTATTGCAAAATATTGGACAATGTCATCGACACTGAAAATAGTTTTACAAAGTGTTGAGTAGTGTTTCATAATGCTAAAAATTGTGTGGAAAAATATTCAACAATGCTATAGATTGTTAGAAATGATGAAAACAATGTTTCAAAAGTGTGAGAAATGATGAAAACAATGCCATAGAGAATTGAAGAGTTCTGTAGCAATGTTGCAAAGTCATATAAGTAATAAAATTAGTATTATAGAGTGCTAGGAGTGATGAAAATGACGTTGAAAATATTTCTAGAAATGATGAACATGATGTTGTAGAGTGATGGAAATGATGAAAATAGTTCTATAGAATGTTGTAACTACTAAACATAATGATGTAGAGTGTTGGAAATGGTGAACATAATACTAAATAGTGTTGGAAATGATGAAAATAATACTGCCAAGTGTTGGAAGCAATAAAAATAGTGTGACAGAATGATGAAGGCTACAAAGTTTTGCAATAGTTGTGTATCGACTAGAGAGATTGGAGAATTAGTTGAATTTGAATGTGCCAAGTAGGAAGCCATTGTAGGATAAAATGAAGGAGGTACAATTTCATGAGAGCATCATATTTAGTTTATTTCAAATACACTCCAATGAGGCAAGAACTTCCTATAGTGAACAATGCATATTTTGAGAGAGGTTACATCTAATGAAGATTGGAAGATTATGAATCTAGGAGTGAATAAGGATTTCTATTCATCACAATATATTTTCATGCATATTATTTATTTTCAATTCCAACGTTTACAGTTCTACTACATAATTTTTATTTTACAAGTTGGTTGCATAGATGCCATCCCAAAATTATACTATAGAGTTACTATCGTCCAACGTTGTTGTAAACATCAAATGGATGAGAGTAAACATATATTACTATTAGAATATTTTCCTTTGAAAAAACCATCATTAAGCACATATTAAATCGACCAAATATTTTTTTTTCTATATATTGTAGAAGAATTTCTATAGTAGGTCAAAGAATTTCATCTATTTGAGAGAGCTAATGCCTTTGAGGAAATTAGTGTTGATTATTTGGGTTGGTTGTCATTGATGTCAACTCTTGAAGAAAGTCCGGTAGCACAAAGGTTTGGGTAATGGACCCAAATTTGTTTGATGTATAATGGTATGAGTTTTAATATATTTTAAGGTAAGACTATTCTGGATGGATAGTACATGTCATTCCATTTCCGGTGGTATGTGGAACATCAGATAACTCCTCATGGCTAGAGAGTTATGGCCATGTGAAGTTGGAGAACCCTCATGAGTCATCTAGAAGCCCCAAAAGGTCAAAGTAGTAAAAGTGGTTGCAAAGAAGAAATTATTTAAATAACAAAGTGAAGTGATGAGTGTACTATAATTCAAAGTGGATACAAAATAAATTATTTAAATAATAAAGTTAATGGAGAAATTACTAAGTGGACAAGTGGTTAGAAGTGGGTTAGCCCTAAAATAGGGAAAATGGTTTAAGAGATTTTAGAAGGTAAATAATAAAGTGAAGTGATGAGTGTACTGTAAGTAAAAGTGGATACAAAAGAAATCATTTAAATAATAAAGTTAATGGAGAAAATACTAAGTGGACAAGTGGTTAGAAGTGGGTTAACCCTAAAATAAGGAAAGTGGGTTAGGATGGTTAAAAGGTAACCCCTTGACGAAGCTACATGAAAGTATAAATAAGAGGCAAGCCTCTCTCATTTTAATTACACTTGAGAATATTGAATATCTACAAGTGACTGAGGTAATCAAAGGATATCTAAGTCGAATTTCAGAGGGAACGTGAAGTAAAGAAGGTCGAAATTCAAGGGAGGATAAATTCTTTTGATGATGCTTTCTAAGGTATGTGATTTATAGGCCATCTCACCATTTTTGAAATAGTTTTTTTATAGAATGATTTAGACCGTGAAATGAGGAGGTCATTGAGGAAACATATCCAAGTAGTCATGATAAACATTTCCACTTGTGGGTCATTTTATTTTTGGAGTTACACTCCATGGAAAATAGGGTTTGTGGCTAGTCCTGAAACTACTCTAAAACATGTGTTTCGGGTAAAAATGTCATAAATTCTTCATAAAAGATCCAAATTTAGTAAGAAAAAATGTATTGGTTAGAGTACAATTTGTAGTATTTTGTGTATCATTTTTAGAGCAATACAACAAATATTCCATGTGGGGCACACTCTACAACTTCGCTCTCTAGAATAAGCCAGAATTCAACATGGTATGTCATTTTTGTTATAACTCCTTTTCTCAGAGGTTCCAAGAAGTGAAATATAGAGGAATTGCATAAATGAAACTGAAGAACATTGTGTACTATTATTAGATCTTTATTCATTACATGTACATAGTTATGATTATTTCAAGTTAGGGTTTTTTACTAATCCAAAATTAGTCATGTGAGACTAAAGTAAAGTTTGATGAAAATGATAGTCTCTTGTTGTTACAGTTAAGGAAGGTTTGCAGGTATGTGATCATATACACTAGGTCTATTACAGAGTTACAAATTAAATTTGGATGATGAAATTGATGAGGGATTTTGGTTGAGGTACATTTTGGGTACATGGTCGAGACAAGTAGTTGATGAGTTGGCACATACATGATGTGTATATGATCCATATTTTATGAGCAGAATGAAATGAATACATATTATTAAAATATGATTAACACAAAATAACAAAGATACAGTAAAACTGATTTTCTATTCAATAAGGAAATAAGATGAAACTGTAAAATGCAATAGAAAACAAGCTTGCTGGAATGGTTGTGGCTTATCTCTGAGAAGAGATGTGACGACTGCATTCATTCGTAGGAAGACGATTACAATGAGGCTTTGAAGGAATTTTTAAAATAAACAAGAATGTGAAAAACCCTATACATCAAAAAAAATAACCCTAGGAGATGAAGGACCAAAAGTCACACGGGCCCCGTTCGGGTAAGTTAGTACATCAACTTCTCGGGGTCATAACTTCTTCATACGATCTTCGTTTTAGGTGCACGATAGCCCGTTGGAAAGGTATCGTCAAGGAGATTCATTTTGGGGTATCAATCAGAGGCTTTGGTCATTAAAAATAATATCAATCCTGAAAAATATTCATTTAAGTCCTCAAAATGGCCCCGAAAGTTAAAAACTGCTAAAAATAGTAAATTGTCAAAATTGCCAAAATAATGTTTTGAGTGAGTTGGAAAAGGTGGGTGGACACCGATATCCACCTGGATAAATCCTACCTCCTTAGGAAGAAATGGTCTCCATTGTGTTGATTTCCCCATCAGATGAGGAAATTTCTGCTAAATTTGGCCCCTAGTGAGCCACTTGCCTTGGTGCAGGAGCTGCCTTGCTTTGACGACTCAATAAAGCTGGATCTTTTTTTGTCGAGTGACCTTGATATTTGTGTCCACAATATGATCATTGGACGTCTGTTTCATGCATTCAGGGTTGATCTCTGTTGGTTTCAACTGCTCTGCTATCTCTGAGGTGTACAATAATGGTGGGAAATATGTCCAAAGGAGAGCCACGTTGAAGACTGGGTGCAGGCCAAGGAAAGGGGGAATGTTGAGCTCTAAATAATTGTCACCCACAACCTTGGTGATGGTGTACAACCCATAACGAAGTGGACAAAGATTTCGATGGGGCCCTGTAAGGTGTTCTTTCTACAAGTGCCGCAAAACTTTGTCTCGCACTTGAAAATTATGTGGCACCTGATGTTGATCATGGTGGTACTTGTACTTGGCATTGGACATCTGTAGAATATTCTGAACCTATTGGCGGATGTGCTAGATCTGGTCAATGAACCAGGTGGCTTTGTCATCTTCTGGTGGAGCAGGGGATGATTCGACCAAGGTGGTCACCAGGGGTAGTGAAACATCCATGGGGCCTAATGGTTGGAATCCCAACCCCACATGAAAGGGGATGTGGCTAGTTGATCTATGAAGGGATCGGTTGTAGATATGTTGGAAATAAGGAAGACTCTCATCCCATGTGCGGGGGTGTTTTGAATTGTACATGCGTAGGATGTGTATGATCATTCGATGGACGACCTCAGTTTGGCCATATGTCTTGGGGTGGAAGGCAGTGGATTTGGTGAGCTTGGTATCCAGAAGTGACCATAGGCTCGACCAAAATTTGTTGAGGAATCCACTGTCACGGTCTGAGATAATGGTTTGTGGGATCCCAAAATGTACCCATACTCATTCAACCAAGAGCTTAGCAGTGGCTTCTACGGTGATGTTCTTCTTCCAGGTGACTAGAATCGCCATCTTGGAAAAGAAATCAACAACCAGAAAAACATAGTCATTTCCCCTCTTGGTGGACGAGAGGCCCGACATGTAGTCCATTGAGATGGATTCCCATGGCCTGTTAGGAGTAGGCAGAGGGGTGTAAAACACTTGTTTCTTAGTGTTTGGTTTGGAAATAGCGTAGGCGGTGCAAGACCTGATATACTTGTCGACATCATGTCGAAGTTTCGCAAGTAGAAATGTTTATGCAACATTGACACTATATTTTTAACGCCAAAGTGTCTCACCCTCTGACTGTAATGAGATTCCCAAATCAGCTTTGCATGATTTCTTGATGGAACGAAGAGATGGCCTAGAAGACACAACAACCCATCTTGAATATGGAAATTAGTGACCACTAATTTGGCACCAAACATTTGGTAGGTGGTGGAGAAGTCAGGGTCTATCTCGTAGAGGTGGGGCCATCTGGAGGTCTCGTGGTCGCAAGAGTCTAGCACTGTGGTGGGTGCCACGACTAGAGGTTGGATGAGGAAATAAGAAACTCAGTTGATACTTCCTGTTCTATAATTGATGTTGAGGTGGAACTGTTGTAAGTATGTGGACCACTTATGATGGCGGTCATTCTGCAATTTTCCTTGGGTCTGCATGAATTGTAGTGGTTTGTGATCAGTGTGGATGACTATCTCCTTCCCAATAATGTAATGCCTAAACTGGTGGTAGGCTTGCACAATGGAGTACATTTCTTTGTCATAAGTAGGGTACTTACGTACATCATATGATAGTGTCTTACTATGATATTCCATAGGGTGGCCGTGTTGAGTGAGAACAACGCACAAAACCTAGTCTAAAGCATTTGTCTTGATCTCAAAGGGATGTTGCAGGTCCGGTAATGAAATTACTAGGGATGAGCACAAATGGTTCTTAAATTCATCGAAGGCTTGTTGTTGTGACATGCCCCACACAAATGTTTCCTTACCGCCACCCCTGGTTACTTGGCTAAGGGCCCATGCGATATGAGTGTGGTTGGGGCTCACCAGTCACAGATGACCTGGATCTTGGTTGGATTCACATGTACACCATGTTTATCAATGATGTAGCTTAAGTAATGAACCCTATCCATGCCAAAGGAGCATTTTTCCAAGTTTTCATATAGTTTGTGTTGCTATAGGGTGTGCAAAACATGTTGAATATGCTGCAAGTGTTCCACCCAAGTCTTTCTATAGATGAGGATGTCATCCAGATACACCACTACAAAATTATTGGTGAAAGTTCATAGGATATCTTCCATCACCCTCATAAAATTTGTTGAAGAATTTGTCAAACCAAAGGGCATGACCAACTATTCAAAAATACCTTCTTTTGACTTGAAGGCAGTCTTTCATACATCTATCTGTTCTATGGGGACCTAGTGGTAGCCAGAATTTACATCAATCTTACTGAATTATTTGGCCACCGTGAGCTGATCAAGGAGGTCATCGATTCAAGGAATCAAGTTCGAGTTTTGAACTATGATTTTATTCAGGGCCCAGTAATCAATGCAGAGTCGCCATGTCCCGTCTTTATTCTGCACCAAGACGATTGGACTCCCACAAGGTGATGAGTTGGGATGCATGTGCCCCTTGTGGAGAAGTTCTTGGATATACCTCTTGATCTACTCATTTTCTAATAGAGAGCAGTGGTAGACTGGTCCATTGGGTAGTGGTGCACCTGGGGTTAGATCGATGGGATGCCTGACTTGATAGTGCAGAGGTACCCCCGTAGGAGAGGATAATATATCTGAGTATTCTTCCATGAACTTATCCACTTGTTTATGTTGTGTGGAGGGATCATATGAGGAGGCCATGTATGTGGTTACGATCGTTCTCTCAATCTGAGAGTGAATCACGAAGAAGACAAATTTCCCGGTCTGAAAGATGACCTTCCTACATTTCTTGGTAGAGATCAAGGAAATAACACTAGGAGGGATTGCCTCGGGTATCCTGTACAATTTATTGTTCAAAGTAATAATAACACTACGAGGCCTAGACTCGTATACATCATGAAATTTCCATAAATAAGTTTGGCCCAAAAGAACATTACAAACTTTGAGAGTAGCAACATCACACAATAACTCGTCTTTGAAGGGCTTGATGTCCTATCACTTCCTTGGTGGAGCCATCCAATGGTGTACGATTGTGGGTGCCGCATTGTTGGAGAAAACTAATATCAGATATAAGAAAGTATGGATAAGAAAACACGAAGAACGGGTGAACAAATACCAGGTCCCAGAGATCGCAAGATTGTAAATAAAACGAGATGAATAAAATTCTACAGAGAAAAGGAAATGTGTTAGATAAATAAATATTTGGAAAATAACCGAAAGAAAAAAAGGACAGGTAAATAAGGAACAGGTTCAAGAGATTGTACTTTTAGGCATTGTAGTGAAAGCTGAATCCACAGACAGAAAGAAAGAAGTCATATATCAGAGATATGATGAATCTACTAATGAAGATGACGAAGAATACACTTACGAGCATGAATTGTTCTAATACATACGACTTAGAGACTCTCAGATAATATGAATAATAGACAGGGGGAGTCTTTGCGGTAGATGAGATAGACCAGAGAACCATCCTTTGAGCAACTTGCAGAATTTGAGTAGACAAATTCAGTGCATTCAGTTAGCAAAAGTATAATATGATAGATTAATCAGTTGTAGTAGTAATTCATGATAGTACAGTGACATCTGAGTCAAAATTATGGACATTTGTGTTGCAGAGTCTTGAACAATATGGACAGATATGGACGTGAAATCAAATTTTCTCAATGGGGAGCTTTAAGAAGAACTCTACATTGAACAACTGGTTCCTAGAGCATGATACTCTAGATTGGATAAATATCTACAAAAGGCAGGGTTCATAAAAGGAAGTGCAGACATCAACCTCTACATCAAGGTAACTCAAGATGGTATTTTATTAATTGAAGTTTATATTGATGATATTATTTTTGGAAGTACTGATGACAGGTTAAGCCAAAAATTTGCAAACAATAAGAAGAATGAATTTGAAATGTCATTACTTGGAGAACTATCCTTATTTCTGGGTCTTCAGATACATCAAAGAAACCAAGGAATTTTTATTTCTCAAACTAAGTATATCAGAGAAATGATAAAGAGGTTCAAATTGGAAGATTGAAAACCAATTACCACTCCTATGCAAACCAATTGCAAGTTAAGAAAAGATGATGATTCAAAGTCTACAGACCAGAGGAAATACAAGTCAATTATTGGTAGCTTACTATATTTGATAGCATCCAAACCATACGTAATGCAAGCAGTTGGATAGGTGGCAAGATTTCAAACAACACCAAAGGAATCACATGTATTAGTAGTGAAGAGGGTTTTCAGATATCTCAAAGGAACAAAAGAGTTTGGATTATGGTATCCAAAAGGAAATGATATATCACTTATTTCCTACACAGATGTAGATTGGTCAGGTTACATTGATGACCGACAAAGCACCCGTGGAGCAACGTTCTACTTGGGTGAGTGTTTAGTATCTTGGATAAGTAAGAAATAATCATCAATATCTTTATCTACAACCGAAGCAGAGTATATTGCAGCAACATGATGTTGTGCTCAAGTTCTATGGATGAAAGAGACTTTGACAGATATACAGGTTGAGTATGCTGAGCTCATTCCAATCTATTGTGATAATACAAGTGCCATCAATATCTCAAAGAACCCGGTGATGCACTCCAAGACGAAGCACATTCCAATAAAGTATCACTTTATACGGGAACATGTTTCAGAAAAGAACATCAGAGTTGAATATGTGGTCATAAAAGAACAAGTGATAGACATATTTACAAAACAACTTCCAAGGGAATCTTTTGAGTATTTTCTCCAAAGCCTCGGGGTAATTTCTACTCCAAAATGAATGCTTTTGAATGCTTATCTTATATTCCTTAGATTTACATGAGGAAGCACCATAAAGAGGAAAGTTCAGGTTGGGGGATCAATTTCAAGAAGATTCCAGTCAGAGGGAGTATCCCCAAGGACAATTTAGTTAGGGGGAGCATCCCCAGATGGAAATATACCTTTGCCATTGATGAAAAAGGGGGAGAGATTTATCAGATGCAAAGGTAATTGCTTGGAGAAAGAGCATAGAGAGATGGTTCCAAGGGGGATCTATGGTCACAGGGGGAGCATGAGTGATATGACTTGAATATTGCATCAGAGTGTTGCCATCAATGCCAAAGGGGGATATTTTTTATTATTTGGATTGGTTGTCATTGATGTCTACCCTTGAATAAAGTTCGGTAGTGAATACCGATAGAACAAAGGTTTGGGTAATGGACCTAAGTTTGTTTGATGTATAATGGTATGAGTTTTAATATATTTGAAGGTAAGAATGTTCTGGATGGATATTATGTGTCATTCCATTTTCGGTGGTATGTGGAATGTCACATAACCCCTCACGGTTAGAGAGTTATGACCATGTGAAGTTGGAGAACCTTCATGAGTCATCTAGAAGCCCAAAAAGGTCAAAGTAGTTGCAAAGAATAAATTATTTAAATAATAAAGTGAAGTGATAAGTATACTATAATTCAAAGTGGATACAAAATAAATGATTTAAATAATAAATTTAATGGAGAAATTACTAAGTGGACAAGTGGTTAGAAGTGGGTTAGCCCTAAAATAAGGAAAGTGGTTTAAGAGATTTTAGAAGGTAAATAATAAAGTGAAGTGATGAGTGTACTATAAGTCAAAGTGGATACAAAAGAAGTTATTTAAATAATAAAGTTAATGGAGAAATTACTAATTGGACAAGTGGTTAGAAGTGGGTTAACCCTAAAATAAGGAAAGTGTGTTAAGATGGTTAAAAGGTAACCCCTTGAGGAAGCTACATGAAAGTATAAATAAGAGGCAAGGCTTTCTCATTTGAATTAAACTTGAGAATATTGAATATCTACAAGTGAATGAGGTAACCAAAGGATATATAAGCCAGATTTCATAGGGAAGGTGAAGTAAAGAAGACCAAAATTCAAGGGAGGATAAATTCTTTTGATGATGCTTTCTAAGGTATGTTATTTATAGGTCATCTCACCATTTTTCACAATAATTTTTTTTCTAGAATGATTCAGACTGTGAAATTGGGAGTCCATTGAGGAAACATATCTAAGTAGCTTTGATAAAAAGTTCATCTTGTGGTTTGTTGTATTTTTGGATTTATGCTACGTGGAAAATAGGGTTTGTGGCTAGTCCTGAAACTAGTATAAAACGGGTGTTTTGGGTAAAAATGTCATAAATTCTTCATAACAGATCCAAATTCAGTAAGACAAAATGTGTTGGTTATAGTACAATCTGCTGTATTCTTTGTACCATTCCCAGATCCAAACAACAAATATTCTGTACAGGGCACGCTCTACAAGTTCTCTCTCTAGAATAAGCCAGAATTCAACAACGTATGCCATTGTTTCTATAAGTCCTTTTCTAATAGGTTCCAAGTAGTGAAATATGGAGGAATTGCATAAAATACACTAAAGAATATTTTGTACTATTTTTAAATCTTTATTCATTACATGTACATAGTTATGTTTATTTCAAGTTAGAGTTGCTGGCTAATCCAAAATTAGTCATGTGAGAGTAAAGTAAAGTTTGATGAAAATGTTAGTCGGTTGTTGTTAAAGTTAAGGAAGGTTTGCAGGTATGTGATCATATACACCAAGTCTATTACAGAGTTAAAAATAAGATTTAGATGATGAGATTAATGAGGGATTTTGGTTGAGCTACATATTGGATACATGGTCGAGACAAGTAGTTGATAAGTTGGCACATACATGAGTTGTATAGTTCATGATGTTGATACATCTTGATGAGTCATAGTTTATGTGTATTTGATGCATTATTGGTACATATTTGGTGCATGGTTGATGCACTCGTTGATGGTACAGGTTGAGGTATAGGTTGGTGCATGGTTGATGCACTTGTTTATGGTATAGGTTGATTACAGGTTGTTTGGCTAGGTTATTGTGACATGTTATTTGTATAGGTTTGGTGCATGGTTGATGCATTTGTTTATGGTACATGTTGAGCTACAGGTTGATGTATGGTACATGTTGGCATAGGTTATTGGTACATTTTGTTATAGGTTTATTACAGGTTGATTGGTACATGTTTAAAACAATATATATCACAGTGATAGTGTGATAGTGGTTCCATCATTCTACTTCTATGTCAGGGTAGTTGGACGGGGCAAGGATAGGTGGTTGTAGCCACCTTCTAGTTGTAGTTGGAGAACATAGGGGTTGTAACCTCCTTCTGGTTGTAGCCAGAGAATTGGAGAGTTGGATCTTCCCTCAGGTTGTAGCCTGAGAAAATAGGGGGTTGTAGCCTCCTTCTGGTTATATCCAGCGAATTTGGGATTTGGAGCTTCCTTCAGGTTGTAGCCCGAGAAACTAGGGGGTTGGAGCCTCCTTCCAGTTGTAGCTAGAAAATAGAGGAAGTTGGTTCTTCCAATGAATGTAATTCTTAAAGACATATAAGAAAAAACATTATCTGGTTTTCTCCGGCTTTGGGTTTCCACGTAAAAACGCTGGTGTATTGTGTATGTGTATGATTTATCATTTGTTCAATGTTTATTTACTCTGCAACTATTGGATGACAATGCTACATTGATATAACACTTGCATTTTATGGTTAAAAAGGATTAAATTGCTCTATTACTGATTCACCGCCCCTCTCAGTAATCCAACAATTAGTACTCAATATCTATATTCAAACTAAAATTCAAAGGATAAAGGACAAACAATCATTGTAGAAAAAAAATAGAAGTAGAAGCCTAGATAAAAAAAAGAGATGAAATAATCACAAAAGGAAGTAGATATGATGACACAAAGCATGCACCAGTAACATACACAAATCAAAGGACATTGGAAAATATAATCCCAAACCTATGAAGGGGAAATTTCATGAAATAACCATTTCCCAATGTTACACTATTGTACAAATGGCCCCTTTATATAATATGAGGTGGCCATAACAAATACATCATAATTCAAAAATTGGTTCTATTATTTCCTCAACTATCTCCATAATGATATCCTATGATCTCTCCACAACATCTCCATGTTTGTCTCAACAATATCCATCCCTACATTTAATCATTACTCTCCATCTCTCATTCCTTTGTAGGATTTCTAGAATGCGTATACATTATTACAATTTCAATCATATTATTTCATTAAACATTACAAATAGGAATGTTCCCTCTTTCATGAGAAATATTCATTAAACTGGTCCCTTCTCTATTGTAGGTGTTGATTAATTGGGTTGGTTGTCATTGATGTCAACCCTTGAAGAAAGTCTAGTAGCGAATTTCGGTAGCATAAAGGTTTGGGCAATGGACCCAAGTTTGTTTGATGGATAATGGTATGCATTTTGATATATTTTATGGTAATACTATTCTAGATAGATAGTACATGTCATGCCATTTTTGGTGGTATGTGGATCATCACATAACTCCTCACAGTTAGAGAGTTATGGCCATGTGAAGTTGGAGAACCCTCATGAGTCATCTAGAAGCCCCAAAAGGTCAAAGTAAGTCAACGTGGATACAAAAGAATTTATTTAAATAATAAAGTTAATGGATAAATTACTAAGTGGACAAATGGTTAGAAGTGGGTTAGCCCTAAAATAATGAAAGTGGGTTAAGATGGTTAGAAGGTAATTTAAATAATAAAGTGAAGTGATGAGTGTACTATAAGTCAAACTGGATACAAAAGAAATTATTTAAATAATAAAGTTAATGGAGAAATTACTATGTGGACAAGTGGTCAGAATTTGGTTAGCCCTAAAATAAGAAAAGTGGGTTAAGATGGTTAAAAGGTAACCCCTTGAGGAAGCTACATGAAAGTATAAATAAGAGGCAAGGATCTCTCATTTTAATCACACTTAAGTATATTGAATATATACAAGTGACCGAGGCAACCAAAGAATATCTAAGCCAAATTTCAGAGGGAAGGTGAAGTAAATAAGGCCGAAATTCAAAGGAGGATAAATTCTTTTGATGATGCTTTCTAAGGTATGTTATTTACAGGTCATCTCACCATTTTCGCAATAACATTTTTTCTAGAATGATTCAGACCGTGAAATTGGGGGGACGTTGAGGAAACAAATCCAAGTAGATGTGATACGAATGTCAGCTTGTGGGTGGTTGTATTTATGGAGTTACACTCCGTGGAAAATACGGTTTGTGGCTACTCCCAAAACTAGTCTAAAACATGTGTTTCGGGTAAAAACATCATAACTTCTTCATATCAGATCCCAATTTAGTAAGACTAAATGTATTGGTTAGAGTAAAATTTGTAGTATTCTGTGTACAATTTTCAGATCCATAGAACAAATATTCCGTGTGGGGAAAGCTCTACAAGTTCTCTCTCTAGAATAAGGCATAATTCAACAAGGTATGTCATTTTTTCTATAACTCCTTTTCTGAGAGGTTCCTAGTAGGGAAATATGGAGGAATTGCATAAAATACACTGAAGAACATTGTGTACCATTTTCATATCTTTATTCATTATAGGTACATAGTTATTATTATTGCAAGTTAGGGTTGTTGACTAATCCAGAATTAGTCACGTGAGACTAAAGTAAAGTTTGATAAAATGCTAGTCTCTTTTTGTTAAAGTTAAGGAAGGTTTCCAGGTATGTGATAATATACACCGGGTCTATTATAGAGTTAGAAATAAGATTTGGATGATGAAATTGATGAGGGATTTTGGTTGAGGTATGTTACAGATAGAGGTTGTATAACAATGAGGTTGTCACACATGGTTTGATGTAATGGTTTACGGTATTTGGTTATTAATAGTGTGATGTATTGTTAGAGAAATTTTGATGGTTATATTGGTATATGGTTAAGGTACATGTTGGGTACATTGTTGAGACAAGTAGTTGATGAGTTGGCACACACATGAGGTGTATAGTTGATGATGTTGGTACATCTTGATGAGTCATAGTTTATGTGTCTTTGATGCGTGATCAGTACATATTTGGTGCATGGTTGATGCACTCGTAGATGATATAGGTTGAGGTATAGGTTGGTGCATGGCTGATGCACTTGTTTATCGTACAGGTTGATTGGTACAGGTTTACAACAGTATATCTCACAGTGATAGTGTGACAATGGTTCCATCATTCTAATTTTATTTCTGTGCATTTGGATAGGGTAAGGACAGGTGGTTTTAGCCACCTTTTGGTTGTATCCGAAGAACATAGGGGGTTGTAGCCTCCTTCTGGTTGTAGCTAGAGAATTTGGGAGTTGGAGATTCCCTCAGGTTGTATCCTGAGAAACTAGGGGGTTGTAGCCTCCTTCTGGTTGTATCTAGAGAATTGGGGAGTTGGAGCTTACTTTAGATTGTATCTTGAGAAACTAGGGGGTTGGAGCCTCTTTCTAGTTGTAGCTAGAAAACAAAGGAATTTGGTGCTTCCAATGAATGTAATTATTAAAGACATATAATAAAAATCATTTTGTGGTTTTCTCCCACTTTGGGTTTCCACGTAAAAACACTAGTGTAGTGTGTATGTGTATGATTGCTCATTTTTTCATTGTTTATTTAATCTACAACTATTGGATGATAATGATACATTGATATAACACTTGAATTTTGAGTTTAAAAAGGATTAGATTGCTCTATTACTAATTCACCCCCCCTCTCAGTAATCCAAGAATTTGTATCGGAGCCAGGTTCCTTCAGGAAAGAGTTTAACCACTGGAAGGAGATAATGGATTATTGTGAGAATGGAGTACCAATGTTTAATGGTCAGAATGGTTTAAAGTATGAGATGTGGAGCAGAAGGAAGAAAGTATTTTTACAGGCGCATGGACATTATATTTGACTATCATTTGTTACAGGAAATGATAGTTCAAAAAGGGAAAAGACTGTAGTGAAGAAGGAATTGAAGAAGAATAACAAAATAGAAATGGATTTCATCTAGGAAGTATTACCTAATCTAGTAAGAGAAAAGGTTGGTAAATGTTCATCAGCCAAAGAAAATTGGGATAAGTTACATGACATATATTCTTTACCCATCATAGATTCAGATAATGCCAAAGAAGATATAGATACTGATAAAGAAGAATTATGTTCACCATGTCAAACAGATTCATAAGATGAAGAGTACATAATCAACAGAGGTATGTTGTTTTTCTTTAATTGTGAAAAACAAAGACATCTTGAAATAGAATGCCATGAAGGAAATGAGACAAAAAACTAATTGAAAAGGAAGACAATTATGAAGCATAATTGATTAGTGCTTTAGATAAACTAAGAGAAGAAAAAAAGTCACTCAAGAAATAATTGATGAAACAAAAGGAAAGTGTTCACAATTTTGAAGAAGCCCAACAGGTCATCGAGAACTTAAGAATGCATATAGAAGAAGCCAAAAAGATCAAAGAAAATATTGAATATCAAAAGAAGTATTTGGAAGCCAACATAGCAGCACAAACTTGGAAGAAGCACAAATGAGAGATAAGGTATTGATAGATCATATTAATGAAAGAGCTAATGATCTAAACCATATTGAGGCAGAGTTTGTTCAAGAAGAGAAAGGACTTGAAGAAGAAATAATCATATTAAAAATTTAGCTTGAAGAAGCGAAAAGAACAGAAGAAATCATGAAGTCTCAGATAATGAAGAAAGAAGAAGAGGTTGAGAAGCTTGAAGAAGAATTTGTCACATTGAGAATTAAAATCATCAATCTCAACAAGAACATTGAAGAGATAGAAACATCCACATCGGTTATGGAGAATGAAGAGAAGCACTCTAGGCTGCTAGAAAAGAAGAAGGAATGAAATAAAAAGAGTTATGCAGAAGTACTCAAAGGAGGGAATCATGGTCAACCGGAATCTAAGAAAACTATTGAAGATACATCTTCAAGAAGACCATCCATGTTCAAGCCACAATGAAGCTTCAATCATGATCATGATCAGTCAAGTCATAAATTTAGAAGGACTACA
The DNA here is from genome assembly GCA_009831015.1 of Picea engelmannii. Taxonomy (NCBI): domain Eukaryota; kingdom Viridiplantae; phylum Streptophyta; class Pinopsida; order Pinales; family Pinaceae; genus Picea; species Picea engelmannii. The sequence goes on from ML803650.1 coordinate 69,234, forward strand.
CCATAAATAAGATCTTTCACTCCCAGGTATGAAAAGTTCTTTTATGGTAATTGTTTTTATTGTACTAATTTTGGACATAAGGTTGTAGATTGCAGGGATTATAAAAGAAATTTTCAAGAAAGAAGTGCCTATGTGGCCCCAAGTAACATTGAATGTTACAAATTTCATAACTATGAACACATAGCTAGTGATTGTAGAAGCATGATCGATACTTCCATGAAATAGAACACGAATATAAGATATAAGAAAGTATGGATAAGAAAACATGAAGAACATGTGAACAAAGACCAGGTCCTAGAGATCGAAAGATTGACAATAAAATGAGATGAAGAAAATTCTACAGAGAAAATGAAAGATGTCAGATACAAAGAGGTTTAGAAAGTAATTGAAAGAAAAGAAGGACATGTAAATGAGGACTAGATTTAAGATATTGTAATTTTAGGCATTGTAGTGAAAGATGAATCCACAGACAGAAAGAAAGAAGTCGGAGCTCAGAGAGATGATGAATCTACCAATGAATATGACGATGAATACACATTAGAGAAAGAATTGTTCTGAGCCATCCGACTTAGAGACTCCTAGGTAATATGAATATTAGATAGGGGGAGTCTATGCGATAACTGTGACAGACCAAAAAACCATCCTTCAAGGAGCTTGCCAAGTTTGAGAAGACAGATCCATAATAGTTAGTTAGCAGAAGTACAATCTATTGTAGTAGTGAAGACTTCATGATAGTATAGTGATAAATGGGTCAACATTATGGACAATTTTGTAGTAGAGTCTTGGACATTATAGATAGAGATGGATTCATAAGAGAACTTAGCAGTCTTGGAAAGATATATGATAGTGGATGAGAGCATGGATTCATACATTGGTTTAGAGAGTGGCTCAAAGACAAAGGAACATTATGGATGTTATTTACATGAGAAATGGCTCGAACAATGATAATGGATTCCAAATTGAAAGATATTGTTTTGGACACATGCAGTGCATACAACAGTTCACATTCAAAACAAATTAATTCTTAGAAACAAGAATGACAAAAATCCCTACAAGCTATGGAAAGAAAGACCAACAAATGTGAAGCACTTCAGAGTATTTGGAAGCAAATGCTACATCAAAAGAGTAGATGGCAGAATGGGAAACTTTGACTCTCGTTTGGAAGCAAATGCTACATCAAAAGAGAAGATGGCAGAATGGGAAACTTTGACTCTCGTGTGGACAAATGAGTACTTGTTGGTTACTCAAGTACAAGGATAGAATACAAGTGTTACAATCTGAGATTGAACAAAGTTGTGGAAAGCATCAACGTAACAATTGATGAAATAGGTGGATGATAATCAAAGGAAGAAGAAAATGAATCAGTGGAACAACTTTATGAAGAAGAAGAAAAAGATGAAGAAGTCTACATTGAACAACCAGAAGGATTTCAGTTGTCAGAGAACGTAAATTATGTGTGCAAATTGAAGAAGGCCTTGTATGGTCTAAAACAGGCTCCAAAAGCATGGTACTCTAGACTAGATAAATATCTACAACAGGCAGGGTTGCAAAAATGAAGTCTAGACAACAACCTCTACATCAAGGTAACTCTGATAGTATTTTATTAATTGAAGTTTATGTTGATGATATTATTTTTGGAAGTAATGATGACAAGTTAAGCCATAAAATTGCAAATGAAATGCAAAACGAATTTGAAATGTCATTACTCGGAGAAATATCCTTCTTTATGGGTCTTTAGATATGTCAAAGAAACCAAGGAATTTTTATTTCTCGAACTAAGTATATCAGAGAAATGGTAAAGAGGTTCGAAATGGAAGATTGCAAACCAGTTACTACTATGCAAACTAGTTGCAAGTTGAGAAAAGATGATGATTCAAATTCTAGAGACCAGATTCAATACATGTCAATGATTGATAGCTTACTATATGTGACAACATCCAAACCAGATGTAATGTAGTCAGTTGGACAGGTGGCACAATTTCAAGCAACACCAAAGGAATCACATGTCATAGCAGTGAAGAGGATTTTTAGAGATCTCAAAGGAACAAAAGAGTTTGGATTGTGGTGTCCAAAAGGAAAGGATCTATCACTTATTTCCTACGCATATGCAGATTGGGTAGGTTGCATTTATGACCAATGAAGCACCAGTGGAGAAGATTTCTACTTGGGTGAATGTTTAGTATCATGGATAAGAAAGAAAGAATCACCAGTATCCTTATCTACAGCTGAAGCAGAATATATTGCAGCAACAACATGTTGTACAAAGGTTCTATGGATGAAACAAACTATGACAGATATACAGGTTGAGTATGATGAGTCCATTCCAATTTATTGTGATAATACAAGCACCATCAATATCTCAAAGAACTTAGTGATGCACTCCAAGACAAAGCACATTCCGATCAAGTATCAGTTTCTATGGGTACAGGTTGCAGAGAAGAACATCAGAGTTGAATATGTGGGCACAAAAGAACAAGTGGCATACATCTTTACAAAACCACTTCCACGAGAATCCTTTGAGTATCTTTGCCAGAGAATCAGACTAATTTATACTCCAAAATAAATTCTTTTGAATGATTATCTTATATGTCTTAGATTTACACGAGGAAGCACCATAAAGAGGATAGTCTAGGTCGAGATATCAGTTTTGGGAAGAGCTTAGTCAGGGGGAGTATCCCCAAGGACATTTCATTTAGGGGTAGAAGCCCTGGATGGAAAGATACCTTTTCCATTGATGATAAAGGGGGATAGATTTATCAGATACATAGAACATATGAAAGGTTACAGGGGGAGCTATGGTCACAGGGAGAGAATGAGTGATATGAATTCAATATTGCATTAGAGTGTTGCCATCAATGCTAAAGGGGGAGATTGTGGATTAATTGGGTTGGTTTTCATTGATGTCAACCCTTGAAGAAAGTCCGGTAGCGAATTCTGGTAGCACAAAGGTTTGGGTAATGGACCCAAGTTTTTTTGATGTATAATGATATGCATTTTTATATATTTGCAGTTAATACTATTCTATATGGATAGTACATTTCATTCCATTTCTGGTGGTATGTGGAACACCACATAACTCCTCGCGGTTAGAGAGTTATGGCCATGTGAAGTTGGAGAACCCTCATGGGTCATATATAAGCCCCAAAAGGTCAAAGCAAGTCGAATTGTATACAAAAGAAATTATTTAAATAATAAATTTAATGGATAAATTACTAAGTGAACAAATGGTTAGAAGTGGGTTAGCCCTAAAATAATGAAAGCGGGTTAAGATGGTTAGAAGGTAATTTAAATGATAAAGTGAAGTGATGAGTGTACTATAAGTCAAAGTGGATACAAAAGAAATTATTTAAATAATAAAGTTAATGGAGAAATTAGTAAGTGGACAAATGGTTAGAATGTGGTTATCCCTAAAATAAGGAAAGTGGGTTAAGATGGTTAAAAGGTAAACCCTTGAGGAATCTACATAGTATAAATAAGAGGCAAGATTCTCTCATTTTAATCATACCTGAGAATATTGAATATCTATAATTGACCGAGGTAACCAAAGGATATCTAAGCCGAATTTCAGAGGGAAGGTGAAGTAAAGAAGGCCAAAATTCAAGGGAGGATAAATTCTTTTGATGATGCTTTCTAAGGTATGTTATTTACAGGTCATCTCACCATTTTCGAAATAACATTTTTTCTATAATTATTCAGACCAAGACATTGGGAGGATGTTTAGAAAACATATCCAAGTAGTTGTGATACAAATTTCAACTTGTGGGTCATTGTATTTCTGGAGTTACACTCTGTGGAAAATAGCATTTGTGGCTAGTCCTGAAACTAGTCTAAAACATGTGTTTCGGGTAAAAACATCATAAATTATTCATAACAGATCCAAATTTAGTAAGAACAAATGTATTGCTTAGAGTACAATCTGTGGTATTTTGTGTACAATTTTCAGATCCATACAACAAATATTCTGTGTGGGGCATGCTCTACACATTCTCTCTCTAGAATAAGCTATAATTCAACAAGGTATGCCATTTTTTCTATATCTCTTTTTCTGAGAGGTTCCAAGTAGTGAAATATGGAGGAATTGTATAAAGACACTAAAGAACATTGTGTACCATTTTCAGATCTTTATTCATTACAGGTACATATTTATGATTTTTCCAAGTTAGGGTTGTTGACTAATCCAAAATTAGTCATGTGAGACAAAAGTAAAGTTTGATAAAATTCTAGTCTCCTTTTGTTAAAGTTAAGGAAGGTTTGCATGTATGTGATCATATAAACCAGGTCTATTATAGAGTTAAAAATCAGATTTGGATGATGAAATTGATGAAGGATTTTGGTTGAGGTGTGTTACAGATTGAGGTTGTATAACAATGAGGTTGTTTCACATGGTTTGATGTAATGGTTTATGGTAATTGGTTATGGATAGTGTGATGTATTTCTAGAGAAATGTTGATGGTTATATTGGTATATGTATTTGGTGTATGGTTGAGGTACATGTTGGGTACATGGTTGAGACAAGTAGTTGATGCGTTGGCACACACATGAGGTGTATAGTTTATGATGCTGGTACATCTTGATGAGTCATACTTTATGTGTATTTGATGCATGATTGGTACATATTTGGTGCATGGTTGATGCACTAGTCGATGGTACAGGTTGAGGTACAGGTTGGTGCATGGTTGATGCAATTGTTTATGGTACATATTGATTACAGGTTGATTGGTATAGGTTTACAACAATATATCTCACTGTGATAGTGTGACAGTGGCTCCATCATTCTACTTTTATTTTAGGGTGGTTGTATGGGGCAAGGACAAGTGGTTGTAGCCACCTTCTGGTTGCAGTCAAAGAACATAGGGGGCTTTAGCCTCCTTCTGGTTGTATCCAGAGAATTGGGGAGTTGGAGCTTCCCTCTAGTTGTAGCCTAAGAAAGTAGGGGGTTGTAGCCAGAGAATTGGGGAGTTGGAGCTTCCTTCAGGTTGTAGCTTTAGGAACTAGGGGGTTGGAGCCTTCTTCTAGTTGCAACTAGAAAACAAAGGAAGTTGGTGCTTCCAATGAATGTAATTCTCAAAGACATATAAGAAAAATCATTCTGTGGTTTTCTCCTGCTTTGGGTTTCCATGTAAAAATATTGGTGTACTGTGTATGTGTATGATTGCTCATTTGTTCATTGTTTATTTACTCTGAAACTATTGGATGGTAATGCTACATTGATATAACACTTGAATTTTGTGGTTAAAAAGGATTAGATTGCTCTATTATTGATTCACCACCCTCTCAGTAATCCAAAAGTAGGTTCTATACCTTCTTTTCCATTTTTCTTCATCTTTCAATTTTCCATGGTCTTGATCTTCTTCATTCTCAATCTTCCTCTTGTGCCTGCAAAATATTAACATTGTTGAATTCTGTTGGCACAAGGGCAGAACCAAGGTTCAACGCTTCAACAATGCACTAACAAAACCCTAACTACCAACCCTTTCAGCAACACCTGCGAAGCAGATGAAGTCTCACCTGAGGTAGAGGTAGGGGGGGTTGTAGGACCTAAGTGTCTACAACCTAGCTGGGAGATAGATCTGTGATCATAGTACTTAACATATCACTTAGTAGTTAATATCCATTAGTCTTTATCCCTTTATCCACATCGTAGGTAAAACCCTAATTACAAAACAATGTAGTATTCAACAAGATCTAACACACCCAAGCACTTAGCACATATAAATAGATCAGATCTAGCATTCATTCATATCACTAAGCACTAAGATACTCCATCAAATGTATCTAACACATATAAAGATTCAATACTAAGCATATATCACATCAATAACACAAATAAATCACAACACAGGATATACGTGGTTCACCCCCAGCATGGGGCTACGTCCACCAACTCTTCTTCTTATTTATTATCTTCTTTAAATCTTCTTACATGCACAAAGCCATAAGACCCACTCTGCATAGGATAGGATATCTGTGCACACCTTTCCAGATCCTCCTTCCCCGAGTTTGGCACAACATAGAGCCTTCTTACAATCACTTGCACTTAGCTCTACAAGTTCTCAACACATAGTATGCACAAAGCATTACAACTATTTTCACTTAGATCATTGGCTTACAACTGACTCCTTCTTACATCACCTAACTACTTATTTATACCTTACAAAAGGGGCCTAAACATGGGTAAGACCTATGGGCCAACATCCCATACCCATTACATAAACCCTAAACCCAAAAATCCTAGAAAAAGGGGTGAGATCCCGTGATCTCCTCTTTGCTTGGGCGTTCCATCATTGACCATCTTGTTGAAGTCCCAAAAATGGTCAAACACGACCAAGGTTCTTCAAAACTTGGTCAAGGGCCAACAAGACCCCAACACTCACATGTGACTCGTCCCAAGTCACTCTGATCTGGGAAACTCCACTTCGAAGGCCTCGAGCTTGGCTCGAGTTGCCTCAACTTGATGCTTTGCCAAAGTCTCCTTCTTAGTGAACTCCTAAATGATTTTCTCTGTGACTGGTCTTTCCAAGTGTTGTTCCACTGAGGTGACTACTTGTTCTATCTTTACTCCTTATCCCTCTATCTCCTCAAGAAGTGTACAGGCTTCATCCTGTACCAGTTGGAGTCTCTGGGTCACTTCCATGACTTTTCTCTGGATGGCATGGACCTATTGCTAAACTACATGTTTTTCCTATGAAATTTTCATCTTCTCAACTGCTGAAAGCAGTTTCAGGTGAGCTTGCACTGTCGATGTTTGTTGCTTTGCCTCTTGAATTTGTGCTTCTAATGCTCTTAGTTTTGGGTCCTCTACGAGGCACTCATAGGTCTGCACACTGCGGCTACTAAGTAGATTACATTCTGAGGCCAATGCCTTGATTCTTTCTACTGTGCTTCTGGCAGTTTCTTCTCTTTGGTATCACACTTCCTGCGGAGTTCTTGGAACTACTTGCAGTTCCAGTTCTACCACTCTTACTTGAAGCTGCTGAATAGCTTCAATGATATTCTCCACTTGAATCTCCATTGTTTCTTCTTCTATCTATGAGAGGCCCATCACAGAGCAAAGTTCTCTAGTGACTGTTTCTTTGACTCCAATCTGCTCTGCGAGATGATGTTCTTTTTCCTTCTGGATCTGCACTTTATCCTCTACAAAATTCACTTGGAGTTCATCTTTCTCTTGCTATGAAATCCGATGTTTCTCTAAGGCTTCCAACTTTTCTTGCTTTAGTGCCTCTGTGAACTGCCCCTTTTCCTCCTGGACTCAGCGAAGGAGAGCCTATGTTGAATCTTCTAATCTGTGTAGCTAGGCAGGCTCATCTACTACTTCTATTCCTTTTGATGATGATGGTGGTGCTATAGACACTGTGTGGGTCATGTAGAGGGATTGTTGTACCCCTTTGAGCTCTGCCTTGATTCTGTCAAACATTGTCTCATGTTTGGCTTCATTTTGCTACAAAATTTCCTCTAAGGTATATGATACAACGACGATGATGAGGTCAATATCATCCACTGTGAGTACAGTCTGTAATTCAGGCTTATTTGTTCATTATTTCTTTTGTGTTGATGGTTTCTTTGGGGAAATATTTCTTTTCTTGGATGTATCATCCTTAATCAATATAATTCCATCCATTATGGCGCGGTCCCAGCTATCCAATGGTGAATGTTCTGACAATAACTGCGTTTCTAGCCGTTCTGGAGCATCGTTATGAAGCAATATGCCTCCAACGGTCACATTGCTTCACCGTGGTGAAGTGCCAGTTGGTGTTTTTCTGCTATTTCGACGAGGTTCAAGTTTTGCAAACCTTCCTTCTGTGAAGTCCTCTCTGGAACCTCCTGAAATTTTTCTAGCTTTTCTTTCTTGTTACTAAGATTTCTTTCTTTCTTTTCTGTGATATGCGTCTCTGGATTCCTCTTTCCATTATTTTTCTTATCCTTTCTTATCATAGTAACTTTGCACTGCTGAGGGTCTTTCACAGGGTTTGAGGGTAATACTTTTTCTCTTACTATTTCTGGAGTAGGTACTCTACTCTCCTGTATGGATAGGTTCTTTAAGACTTCTTGTGTTCTTTCTACTTTGAAAGTCAGGTCTCTGGCCCTCAGTTGCTTCAACTTGTCCTCCTTTTCTTCTATTAAGCACGCTATTCTCTTAGCCATGAAATCCCTTAATTCTTGATTTTTTTGTTCTATAGCTTCCTCTTCTTCTCTCCTTCAGATCTGATCTCTCTCAATCCACATCCTTCCTAACAAAAGTGCAAAAGGGGTATTTTTCTCAAAACAATTAATGACCTCGAATCCTTCTTCTATTGATGTTCCATGAGCACTCATAGGTACATGAGTAATTATTCCACATAGGGTTATTATCTTTCCTTTAAACAATCTTATTCCTCCCAATGAAGGAACCATAGCAGGATTTCCTAAGATTTCCCAAGTACTTTCTGTCATGATGTTCACCTGTGTTTCTGCGTCTAATACACAGTCTATGTCTAAGTCTCATATTCTTGTTTCTATGCACTCTTTATCTTTTAATATCTCTGATAAACTAATGTCTCTATGATCATTCAATGTTTCTTTCATCTGTAATAATATAGCCTCTGTTTCTTTCTGGTTCTTTGGCATATTCTTAGTATCTTGACCTTCCTCATGGTTTTCTTGTCTCATGTTCATCTTTTCAACTTTAGAAATCATTCTAGGGAAATCCAAAACTTCATGATCAATGGATTTACAACAAAGATAAATAGGGCCTCTACCAGGGAATTCCTTATCAAGATGTCCCGGTCTTCTGCAACTATAACAGAGATTCAATCCTCTCTTTCTCTTAAACGATCCCTAACCTTTCCTGTACTACGCACTGGGATCACAGTGATAGACTTGTAAAAAATTCTTTCTAGGATCCCACATCCATTTGTTAGTCCAAAAATTCTTTTTATGCATAGGAATAACATATATTTCACTATTTCTATCAGATCTATTCATATCACATCTTCTTTCTTCTAGTTGTGCCCTAGTTTTCAGACTAGGATGAAATCTATCAAATATACCAAGATCCATTCTTTCGAAATAAAAATATCCACTTATCTTACCTTTATCAGAGCACCAATCTTTAATATCTTACCTCTTTTCTTCAGATCGGAATTCTCTTCTTGGCACGAAGCTTCACAAGTCAAGTAGAGTACTGCGCACAACAACAACAGATCTACACACAAAGATTTCTCTTTTCCTCAGTTCCCAGCGATCAGAGTTTTAGGTCTTGACAACGAAACCATTTGTTGGGACATGGGAAGACCCAGGGTTCAACGCTTCAACAACACACCAAAAAAACCCTAACTACTGACCCTTTCGGCAACACCTGCGAAGTAGATGAAGTCGCACCCGAGGTAGAGGCAAGGAGGTTGTAGGAGTCAAGTGTCTACAACCAAGCTGGGACACAGATCTATGATCGTAGTACTTAGCAGATCACTTAGCAGTTAATATTCATTAGTCTTTATCCCTTTATCCACATCGCAGGTAAAACCCTAATTATAGAACAACACAGTATTCAACAAGATCTAACACACCCAAGCACTTAACACATAGAAATAGATCATATCTAGAATTTATTCATATCACTAAGAACTAATCTACTCCATCAGATGTATCTAACATATATAAATATTCAATACTAAGAATAAATCACATCAGTAACACAAAGCAATCACAACACAGGATATACGTGGTTCACCCCCAACGTGGGGCTATGTCCACCAACTATTCTTCTTATTTATTATCTTCTTTCAATATTCTTACATGCACAAAGACACACGACCCACTCCGCATAGGACATGAGATCTCTGTGCACCTTGCCAAATCCTCCTTCCGTGAGTTTGTAACATCACAAATCCTTCTTACAATCACTTGCACTTAGTTCTGCAATTTCTCAACACACAATATGCACAAAGCATTACAAATATTTTCACTTAGCTCACTAACTTACAAGTGACTCCTTCTTACATCACCTAGCTACTTATTTATACCTTACAAAAGGGCCCTAAACATGGGTAAGACCCATGGGCCGACATCCCATGCCCATTACATAAACCCTAAACCCAAAAATCCTGTAAAAAGGGGCGAGATCCCGTGATCTCCACTTTTCTTGGGCGCTCTCTCTTCGACCAGCCTGTCAAAGTCTCAAAAATGGTCAAACATGACCAAGGTTCTCCAAAACTTGGTCTAAGTCCAAAAAAGGTCCATATAAAAGAGTAGCCATCCACTAGAGTACATGTATAACTAGTCGCTGTATCTGTTGGTTCTCTAGGAAAATCCTTCTCGTACATGGCTCATCTACCATTCTTCCATTGCAATTATCCATCATGTACTTGTTACTCTTGTGTCAAATTATCTAACATATCCAACCACCTATAGGCTGGGCTACATTACTTCAAGCCTTCTTCTGGACTTCTTTCAAATTCTAATACATTTTTAATTAATAAATATGCATGAAATATTCACATGCATAGATCAATATTCATGCTAGAACATAAAAAAAATGAACCATATGTCATGAAAAACATTACCCATCAATAAAGCATAATATAGATGCAAATTTCATAGATAAATAAATACACAATGAAAATAAATATATAAGTAAATGAAATGATGATAGAGAACACTTATCTTTCATAAAATGAATCACCAATTGGCTGAAAACCAAAGACGTTCCACCCAACCGTAGATATTGTTGTTCCAAGTCTCAACAACATTGTCACCCCCGAGCTAGGGCTATGATTCCAAACAATTTCCCAAACAAGTCAGCACCCAATCTCTCATAGGATTTTCGGAACACACAAAAATGTAAAGTACACCAGTTATGTTCTACCCATCCTACACAAGCCAAGAGATTGGACCCCTTTCTCTGCCATGCAGTCCCTCGGTATATCCACCTTCTTGCAAGGCTCCAGTGCATCTGGTCAAGAATATCCATGGCGGGACTCTCGGGATTATCATCCGTGGGAAAAACTTAACACATGGCAATGCATCTTAGACATGCAGGCATTAATTCATGGCTGGAATACACCAACAATCATTTCTTCCAACCAAACCATATCTCCTCTCCATAATTCATTTCTCTTTCCCAAGACAAAATATGAACGGAGAATGAAGAGTGATTGAAAGAGTGAATGGATGAATTAACAAATGAATGAGTGAATTAGTGAACGAGTGGGTGATTGAAGAAGAACCCCACAAACAGACCTGTTATCCCCACTTTTTAGGGATAACTAGGACATCATGTCTCGAGGCCCATAGGTCCTAGACATGGAGTACCGAGAGCAGGATTGACCTGAGCATGGCCCTGGAGGGCCCATCCTTTTCTTCTCCCATCAACTTTGTCTTGTTAGCAGTAGAAACATCCATCACCATTGGCTTGATCCTGTATCAGAGGAGGTTCTTGCTCCATGAGGTAATTGGTCCAGTTATCATGGTATGTGCCACCTTTGATCATTAAAAACTTTAAATATATGCATTTGATTCCTTTTATCTCTAACAATCGCTTGGATCTTACATTTTCTCTCCTGACCATGCTTGGGGGAATTGACAGGGTGCCCTAGCAAGACTGTGCCCATAGGTTTTGGTTTGCAACTGGGGAAATTTCAGAAGATCCATCGTCCGCTCCCATCATACCACCACTATTTCATCTTATCTCCTGCTCATTTATCCCATTCCCCTTGTCCAGGCATTGGGTTGACCTATTTGCAGGGTTACATCTTTTCTTGTGGGAAGAAGGGGCTAAAGGCCCAGAAGGTAAAAGCAGCTGGTAAAAGACAAAATCCTAGAAATGAAACCTCGAGATGCTTCGCCCAGGGATCCCCGAGAAGGCAGTAAAAATTTTCTCAGCAAGAAATAAGAGGGACTCGAAAAATAGCAAAACAAGACCTAGTTAGAGGATAGGGGGTCTCATCATGAGCCAACCTATTAGGTCCATGGGTACCTAGCAGTATGACATTGCCACCACCTGGTTACCACGCCAGGGTAGTGACCTTTGGTTGCATGGCTAAGGGAAAGGGGGTCTCATCACGAGCCATCCTTCTCATCTTTGTGAAAGTACTTGTGGGTAACACTATCATCTCTAGTCACCATGACAAGGCAGTGTCCCTTGGTTAGTTTTTGAATGAAAAGAAAAAGAAGAAGAAAAGAAAAGAAAAGAATAAAGCAAGAAAAATAATAAAGGCAAGAATGGGCTTGGAAAAAATGCATCCATGACAGGTACAACTCGCCTTCTACAAAGGCACCCACAGGTAACACTTATGCACCCTTGGCCCTCACTGCACCTCATGTTTGGACATCCCCTAGCTACATCATCTCACTTACATGGCTTGGATTAGATCTTCCCAAAAGCTTTCCTTTTCTTGAGGACACTATCCCAATAGGACGCCTTGGCCTTTTCCCCAATTTTGTATTCTAGGTTTTTGTAATGTCTTGGAGCTATTGACTGATGTATTAGGGATTTTTATGCATATGTTTAATAATATTGATGATGATATGTGATTTCCATTTCTATGATCCCTATGAGTGATGAGCCCATGGAGGGAATAACTTTTGATGTGCAGGACCATGTCCGATGAACAGGTACCATTTGGACTGGTACACATGGGGAGATTACCAGTTTGGACCTCCATGGGGTTGAAGATCCCACCAGATGGATGCTGAGACCCCATCAGGGGGAAAATATAGGATGGATATGGATCAGGGCCTTTGCACCAGAGAATAAGAGGACGTTCCATCAGGGGCACTTTGGTTGAGCTGGACCTAGGGGGATTGACCCACTTGTAGTGGAACATTGGCTCTATATGACCGAGGACATCACCAGGAGGCTTATGACATCATCATGAGCATATGGAATATGGATAGGGTGGTTGGAACGTGTGGCAGTTTGGAAGATCCCAAGGAAGGATAACATTTGGCTTATGGATGCTGCACTGGCCCTAGAGAGGGCCAAGGTCTCCCTCAGAGGGGCTTGACGTCTCACCTTTTTCTTGATTAGGGGTTTTACTTAGCATTTAAAGTAAAAACAATATGATTTTGACATTATGGACTTGTCGACCTTTTTATGACCTAAAAGGTAAAATTAGGTCATTGATACACTATATATTGAGGGTTTTGACTCTCATTATTATCATCAATTTTCACTCACTCATAGTGAGGTCTGAAATTTGTGCGCTATTTGGGTTATTGGCTGATTTGAGGAAGGCACACTTGTTGAAGGAAGAGATTTTTGGCATTCTATGGTGTTTTTCTTGAAGGAAGGTGTTACAACTAGGGTTTGCATGATTATTCCTTGATGAATTGTAAGTATTTTTCTGCAAAACATCTTGATTGAATCGTTGTAGTATTATTTCTTACATGTATTTATAATTTGCTGAATAAAAACCCTAGTTGAAAAGAACACAAGTACGTCCTTGTCTCATGTCCCCCGATAGAAAAACTTTTAGCCATTGAAGAAGAAGAAGAGAGCCTAGCCATAGCTATACTCCTTTTTCTTCTTCCCTTTAGCTAGCCATACCTTTTTTACTTCAAGAGGAGGAGGATGTCCCAGGCCTAAGTTATATACACCTAGGGCCATTTTGTTTTAGGGTTTGATGAAAGAGCCTTTCTTTAGCAACACTCTCCCTCTTTAAACCCTCTTGTCTTGACTTTGTGTTTCATTTGAGATATCTTTCTGCCGTGAAGGAGGAGAGAGCATGAGCCCATTCTTTAGCAACACCGGAGTGAGCCTCTCTCCCCTAGGGTTATGATTTTGAAGCCCTTCTTTAGAAGCACTTCAAAACTTATCCCTCTAGTCCTTTAAGTCTCATCCCCTTCAACTCTTTCGTCCTTCATAATTGAATCCATTTAACCCTAAGGCACTGATCTCAAGCCTCAAAAGTTGAAGTGGAATTGGATCCAAACACTCTCAAACCTTTTTGAATTGAAACCCTAACTACACTAACCCTAGCCTAGAATAACCTACTAACCCTAAGTTGCTGACGTCATCATTGAATATTTCATCTTTATTGTAGAAACGTTTTGTCTTTTGAGTAGTTGAATGATAGTTGAAGGCATTAATTGAGTTAAGAAGTTGTTTGTCATATTGAATATTGTATCATTCTAGTATTTATTGATGAAGTGACATTACTGCCATTACTATTTTGTAAACATTGACTTCGTCAACATTTACCTTTAATTTGCTCATATTGAATATCAGATAATCTTTAATATATATGAAGTACTAACCCATTGAAATATAGCTTGCATATATCTTTTTGCTGTTGTATTGTTACAGGCAGGTGTTCTTCATTGGGGACTTACTTTATTATTGGTTGTTTAGCTGAGACTATTTGTGTTGGTGGTGACTTGTGAAAGGGGGAAAACCTTATCTTGGCCTTATTATCCTTTAGCCCCTTTCAAAACCCTAGGTCACCGGGGATGTCTCCCCTGGGCATCACCTCCCTAAAGAGAATGAACCTACCCATCGTGGTGACATTGGTTGGGGTAGGTTCCTGTTAAAATAGTTTGGCCCTCTACCTTACATCCTTTGCTCCTAGCTACGAACTGTGTGATAACAAGACCAAAGATGGATTTATGTAATTCTTGGAATTAGAGAACCACATAGCCTTCCCCCAAGAAGCTCGTGTAACTGATATTATCCATTAAAATATAAATGGGTAAATAAAAATATAAAATAGACACTTAGCCCCTCAAGCCCCCTCTCCTGTGGAATCATATACCCCTATAACTCTTTTCCTTGTCTGTCTTTCAACCAATTATGTATTTATTATTAATAATGATGAAACATTACATTTCCTAGGCACACTAGCCTCTTTAAATTGTTTGGGCACTTTGGAATTTCATTAACAAAATGCATTATTTAATACGGTGCTCAAAACCAGGGTATTACATTTCCCGCCCCCTTATTTTGGCACTGTCCTCAGTGCATATACAAGATATAAATCAAAATTTAGAAATTTATCCAAAAATTCATGGGTACTCTACTCGCATGGGATATTCATGCTCCCAAGTAGCATCTTCAGGACCGTAGCATCCACTAAACATTTACCAACTCTATAACTCGATTCTGGAGCATTTTGAATTTTCTGTCCAATATTCACATTGGTTGGACCTGAAAGTTTCCCTCTGTCTCTACCTGAATCATATGCCAATCAATAACATAGTTAGGATCATGTACATATTTTTTTAGAAAAGGGACATGAAATACATTATGCACATTCATAGAAGTAGGAAATGAAAGCATGTATGCAACTGGCCCTATTCTGTCCAATATCTCAAATGGACCACAAAATCTGGATGCTAGATTTGTAAAACTACCCAACTTCAAAGAGATCTTCTTGGGATTCAATTTTAAAAGAACATGCTCCTCCACTTTTAATTCTCTAGTTGTTCTATTCTTATCTCCATAAATGTTTTGTCTATCTTGAGCTACCTTTAAATTCTGCTTAATTCTAACCATCTGTTCTTCCATATCCTAGAGCAATTTTGGCCCAATTGCCACTCTATCTGCTGGGTTGTCCCAACTCACCAGAGTATTGCATTCCCTACCATACAAAGCTTCAAATGGGCTCATTTTCAATGAATCTTGATACCCGTTATTATAGGAAAACTCAACCAAGTGAAAGTAATCTTCCCACTTAGAGGGCTTATCCATCACATATATTCTCAACATGTCTTCAATTACCTAGTTGCATCTCTTTGTCTACCCATCTGAATGTGGATGGTATGTTGTGCTAAATTTCATATTTGTAGCGAATCCTTTAAACAATCCCTTCCAAAAATTTGAAGTAAACTTTGTGTCTCTATCTGAGAAAATTGCCTTAGGTATCCCATGCAACCTAGCAATCTCGCTCATGTAAATTTATGCAATATTAGTTGTTGTATGAGTTGTTTTTACAAGAACAAAATGAGCAACCTTTGTCAATTTATCAACCACTACCATGATTGAATCATGTTTTCTTGTTTCCATGGGCAATTTAGTTATAAAATCAATGGTTACCACTTCCCATTTCTTCTCTGTAATTGGTAATGGTTGTAGAAAATCCGTTGGGTG
Organism: Picea engelmannii; assembly: GCA_009831015.1. NCBI lineage: Eukaryota > Viridiplantae > Streptophyta > Pinopsida > Pinales > Pinaceae > Picea > Picea engelmannii. Next base: position 85,294 of record ML803650.1, read on the forward strand.
CCTATGCTCAACCTTCACTCTTTGACATTCCATACATATGGAAATGTAATCAACACCATATTTCTTCATTCCTAGACAAACTAATTGGCTTCTTACTACTGTAATTGTTTTCTGGTAACTGGGATGTCTGACATATGGAACATTGTGCATTTCTTTTAATACCAAATTCCTAAGTTCTTCGGAATTATGAACATAAATTATAATTTTATTCATAAGTAATCCATCTTCCTTCATCTCATATTCTTTTATTTTCTGTAGTAATTTTTCTTCTTGTAATATTTCCTTTACATGTAGGTAATGTTGATCTGTAGCAACAACATCTAAAATTATGCTCTTTAAATCTGATTGATGCATACTAACAGATGTAGCATGTATGTGATGTACTCTTCTACTAAGTGCATCAAGAACTTTATTTTCTTTTCCCTTGATATGCCTAATGTCAAAATCGTATTCACTTAAAAATTCCATCCATCTTGTCTTCCTAGCATTTAAAGTTGGTTGTTCAAAAAGATATTTCAGACCACTATGGTCTTTTCTTAATTCAAATCTCTTCCCCATGAGATAATGCCTCCACATATTCAAAGCGTGAACAATGGTGGCAAGTTCCATGTCATGTGTGGCATAGTTCCTCTCATGTTATTTAAGATTTTTGGACTCATAACCAATGGCATGCCCATTTTGAGTGAGTAATACACCAATTCCTTCCTTGCATGCATCTATACATACCAAAAAACTTTCACTTGGGTCAACAATATTTTAAACAGATGCACTAGTAATAAATTCTTTCAACAAATTATAATTCTCTTCACACTCAAATGTCTATTCAAATTTAATTCCCTTCATTTTCAAAGAAGTGATGGGATGAGCGATCTTAGAGAAATATGCTATAAATATTATGTAGTAACCAACTAACCCCATAAAATATCTGACTTATGAAACATTCTTGGGTGCTCTCCATCCTCTAAATGCTTCAATATTCTCTAGATCTACTGCTATACCTTGTTCTGAAAGAATGTGTCCCAAGTAATGGATCTATTCTTGGTAAAAAGAAAACTTACTAAGCTTGGCATGAAACTGATTTTCCCTTAGCACTTGCAATACCAATATTAGATGACGTTCATGCTCTTCCTCTCACTTACAATAGAGAAGTATGTCATCCAAGAATACTATGACAAACTTATCCAAGTAATTTCTGAATATGTTATTCATTAAGCACATAAAGAAAGCCAGTGCATTGGAAAGTACACATGGAACCACTACAAATTCATAATTCCCATACCTGGTTCTAAAGGTTGTCTTATTGTTGTCTTCTTCCTTGATTCTTACCTGATGGTACCCTAATCTTAAGTCTATCTTTGAAAATATTTTTTCCCCTCTTAGTTGATCAAAAAGGTAATCTATTATGGGTAGAGGGTCTTGTTTTTCACAGTGAATTTATTCAACTTTCGAAAGTCAATACATAGCCTCAAAGTTCCATCCTTATTTTTGTCAAAGAGTACTAGTGCTCCTCAAGGTGAAACACGTGGACATATGTACCCTTTCTTCAACAATTCTTCCAACTTCATTTGTAATTATTTTAATTTTGGTGTACTAATTATGCAAAGTCTTTTTGACACCGGGGAAGCCTCTGTCACTAAATCAATAGAGAAATATATCTACCTCTTTTGTGGCAACCCTGGTATTTCTTTGAATACAAGTTCAAATTATTGTAGTACCAAAAGTTCTTCAAGGATTTTCCCCTTTGTATTTTCTTGATCCTCCACATGGGCTACATACAATTGACATCCTTTTTTGAAACATCTCTTCAGCTGCAAGGATGAAATATCCCTTATAGAGATGGGTCTTGGAACTCCTTTCACAATGCTCTATTTTCCTTCTTCATCAATACATGTAAATGTCTTGGTATGAAAATCTAGGACAACATAATTCTTGTCCAACCAATCCATTACAATTATAATATCATAAGACCCCAATGGTATAATATTTAGATTAAAATTAATATTCACACCATTAAGACTTATGGAACAACCTATGACCATATCATGGATTCTCCTTTTAGTTCCAGTGGCTAGATGAACCAAACTTGATTTTCCAAGCTTACTTTTCTCCAAATGTAACCTATCCACTATTTCAAGATCAATGTAACAATGAATTTCTCCTGAATCAATTATAATATCAACATGATTATTATTATCTTACCTTCCACCTTGATCATATTGGATTGTTACTCTGCTTATCGATCATTTAAGGATGCATAAATTATTCCCATGTCTTCTACTGTTGTAGCCTCTTGGATGTTGTGCAAGGTCTTCACTTTGTCCTTTCTGTGAGGAAAATCCTTATACAGGTGATCTTCTTTTCATCCCCAACATTGGATTGGTGGTCTTCCCCTTTCTCCCAAGGAGTCTTCTCTCTTGGATTCATCCTTAGCATACTAGTCTTGATGATTTTTATTAGGGTTATTTATATTGAAGGGAGGTTTGAATCCTTTCTTTCTATGATCAAACTTCTCGTTATTGTTATCCTTCCAATATTTCTGCATGGTTTCTCCACCCTTTCATTTCTCATACAAGTACTTATCCTTACTAATGGTCTCAATCAAAGTCCTAAGCTCATCATATTGAATATTCTCTTTATAAGAGGATGGAAGTCCACTCGAAAACCTATGTACTTTCACCTTCTCATCGTTTTTAAACCCTACATACTTTACCCACCCCATGAAATTATTTTCATACTTTTCCATGGTCATGCTTCCCATATTGAGTTCAAAGAAATCCTACATTTTCTTGTCATAGAAGTTCTCTGAAAGGTACTCCTTCTAAAAATATTTCTTGAACTGCTTCCAAGTGATCCTACTCTCATTAATGTCCTCAACTTGCTTCAGTTGATCCCACCACATAGGAACTTTACCATGTAAATGGTATGTGGCAATTATTGCTTCTAGGTTTTATGAGTATTTATTCAATTGAAAATACCTCGTGAGTCCAAGAAACCATGCTTCAACATCATCTTCCCTTCCTCTTTCACCATCAAAGTATCTTCCCTCAACTCTCCTTTCAAACTATCCAATTCATGCCTTCTTCTTTGGTGCCTAACATGAGACACCTATGGGCTACTTATGGAATATTCAGATTTCTACTAGCACTTTTTGAATAACCAACTCTTCCATAGGTATCTCTTCTTTCATGACATCTTCCCTCTTCCTCCTGTTTTTTGTTTGATCCATTCTTTGTTTTCCTCTACAAATAATTTAAGATTTGCATCACTTGAGCATTTATCTAATTTTTTTCTCTTATCAGTCACTGATTGTCTTTCTTGTAACTCTGCACTTCTGTTTTCAGACTTCTCATAGTCTCTATCAATTTTTCTTGCTCCCCTCTATACTAGTGTCCATTAGATTCTATATTTGCATTACCAACACTGATATTCTGACCTTTGGCCTCTTTATCATGGCTAGAAGCTTCCTCTCCTTCTTCCATTTCTTGAATATGCATTCTGAACTAATATGTTTACACCCCCTAATTCTGCAAAATGTGCAAGCCACCATTTTGTTAGAGTTATGCATATTAATTTTTTTTTGCAAACAATGACACAAGTCCATTTTATTCTCAATTCATGAAGAATATATTATCATTCTCCATATTATAACACTTCCATATTATCCTTTAGATGTTACAGAATTCAGATTCTACACAGGCGCTTCCTTCAAATCAGTTTCCATGTGACCACGGCTCAAAACGACAGCTCAAAACCACATATTATTCACTCTTTAGTGCATTCCTCTAGCGCTCTGCCCTTATTATTATACACAAGATATTGTTCACAAATGTCCGAGGGCTTGGTTATTTCTAGGCCCTTCACGCCTCAACCCCTTTACCTTATCATGAGACCAACGTTGGAACCAAGTCCTCCATAATTTGTCCTTCGACTATTATTCCATTTAAAACATCCAACTTTCTTGAAGTAAACTTCTCCGAACACTTATATAAAATCCACTAGTAGATCCGACGATTAAGATTTGATCTCCCGTCAGCTGGACGATCCCGCCCCATCTGGAGGTTTCAACGAGATCAATGACAGTGACTTAATCGGACGTTGAGATGGACGATCCTTATTCATTTCGAGACTTCGACACTCAGAGACTTTAGAACATTACAAATCCCAAGTCACTCAACTCCCCTAGAGTGATACTCACTGAATCTCTTACCCTATCATTCCGCTAATTTATCCAACGACTGTGACTTAATCAAGCATCGGTATGGAAGGTCCTTATTCATTTCAGGAATTTAGTGCTCCAAGACTCCGGGACATTAAAACTCTTGAGTCATTCAACTCCCCCAGATTGTTATTTTCTGAAGTGCTCACACCATCCTTCCACTGCTTTATCTAATGATTGAGAAAAGTCCTGAAGGGATATTAGATTGACGGTCTACATGAATTTGTGACTTCGGTCTTCGAAAATTTTCACTGGTAGAGACATTGGATAGCCCCAGAGGCCATACTCCTGAAGATGACATGATATGATAATGTCACCTATGGTGACGTGTACCCATGGCATGCATTCCACATGTCACTAAAAAATGAACAAGTTGGGACCCAAAAGGTACTAAATCCAAGTGACACATGTCCCCACATGACACCCCTACCATGTGGCCTACGATGCATCATCCATAAAATACACGATCCACATTCTCTACTCCATATCTGACGATATGCGTAATTTTGTGGATTGCGGATTTACACTTCGTAGTTTCGACACTTCGGGGCTCTGAATTTTAGGGATTTGATCTATAACATACCCATTAATCACCGAAGTGGCGAAGTTCTGAAGTCTAGAAACTTCACTAACCTTCCACCATTGCTAGATCAAATGTCCAACATCTCTCCCGAAGTCCTTCCCTCAATCTAATGGTTGACGGGAAAATTCAGGACTTCGACTCTCCGAGACTCCAGGTTATAGCAGTCCTAAAAGGTTTAATTCTCCCAAAGTTAAACTTCCTTAATGATCAACATAGGATGACCACGATCAAAGAAAGATATTCCCCCCAAGCCTCCTATCAGATCAGATGACTGACGAGACTTCATGACTTTGACCTTTGACATTTTAGGCTTTTCCTGCCTACCATAATCGCCAAAGTAGTGAAGTTCCAAAGTCTTTCATCTCCCACTTGTCTTCGATCGATGGTTGACTATCAAAAATCTTGATCTAACGGTTGTGACTTAACCTTTCCCAATCTATGGTATCTCTTTTATTGGACGACCCTTTTTCACCCGCCTTTCTATATAATGAACCAAAAATCCTTGATCCCACGGTTGTGATCGCTACTGAATTCAAAAGGGGACAGTCACGATTCTATGATCCTTTACAAGGATCTCCATCTGCATGATGCTCTGGCTTCTGCATGATCCTTCAATACCAACTCTCCTAAGATTTATGATTTCAAGGTCATGTTCAATCTTAACCATAATACCCTATCCAACAGTTCCGGCCCATACCAGTCCAATATTTCAACCTGAAGCTCTGATACCAAACTGTAATGTACCCAACCACCCACAGGTCGAGCTACGCTACTTCAAGCCCACTTCTGGACTTCTTTCGAATCATGATACATTTTTAATTAATAAATATGCATGAAATATTCACATGCATATATCAATATTCATGCTATAACATAAAATAAACGAACCATATGTCATGCACAACAATACTGTAACAACCCTGGTTAAATATATGCATAGGGATGATTAATTATAATTAATTTGATAATCTGTTTGTCCTAATATGTTAGTTAAACATTAATTATTTCTTAAATAATAATTAACTAATTAATTATTATTAATTATTTGTCCATATCTGTCAATGATTAATTAATTATTAATTGACTCATTAATTAATTGAGTAAAGAATTAAAGGGGGTTAATAATTTAATGTATTAAAGA
>ML803650.1:107508-120478 GCA_009831015.1 Picea engelmannii
ATAATTCTTGGAATTAGAGAACCACATGGCTTTCCACCAAGAAGCTCATGTAACTGATATTCTCCATTAAAAAAAATGGGTAAATAAAAATATAAAATAGACACTTAGCCCCCCAAGCCCCCTCTCTTGTGGAATCATAACCCCCTATAACCCTTGTTCTTGTCCATCTAGAAACCAATGATGTATTTATTATTAATAATGATAAAACATTACATTTCCTATGCACACTGGCCTCTTTCAATTATTTGTGCATTTTGGCCTTTCATTAACAAAATACATTATTTAATATGGGGCTCAAAACTAGGGTATTACACATTACCAACCTCATCTTGATTTTATAGTTCACCTGTAACCATGTGGTCGATGATCCCACATTATACTCCCAAGGAACAAAAATATTTATGGACTCCACTCCATGCATTCCCTATTTCTTGGAAACCTTTGAGCCATAGTTTTCTTTGTTCCATCGTATCCTCAGCATTCAGAAGTGGTTTATTCTTTCCACAAATAAATGATGACAAGTGGTTTGATTACATAATGGTTTTCAAATTACCATGAACTTTATGGGAGTAGACATTGCCTCAATATCTGACTTAGGTATCTACAAATTCAACATTTCCTCATATGACGAAGACCAATTTTATCCTTTAAAACATTATTAAAGAGGATCAATAAAATTCTAGGGATTTTTAGGCTTCATGTATTTATCATTCTTAAAAAAATACATCATTTTTTATTTATACGTTGCTTTGCTTATTCCTTCTTCTTCATTGAACACGCTTCCACTGCTTCACTTTTTCTTATTTCCTTATGTTACTTCACTATGATTTTTGTCTACTAGTGGATGAGAGCATGGATTGATAGATTGGTTCAGAGACAAAGGAGCATTATCATAATGGATGATAATTACACATGAATATTTGAATTCTTATTGTTGAATGCTTTTCATATATGTCAGTTGATTACACAAGGAAGCACCAATAGACAATAACTCCAAAAGGCAACAGGTACAGGAAGACTTATATTTTTTCTACACAACATCTTGTAGAGAAGTCAAGAGAGAGAAACATAACCAAAAAGATAGGTATAAATATCATTCAAATAAGTTGTCAGACAGAGAGGTAAGAACAGAGGTATGATTCAAGGGGAAGGGATTCATCGGATTCAGGGTAGAGAGTTAGATTCTTGGAGAGAGACAATATAGGTATGTTTCTAGGGGGAGAGATTGTCACAAGGAAAGAATGAGCAATATGACTTCAATGTTGCATAAGAGTGATACCCTTTGTCAATGTGGGAGATATTATTCATGTGAAGGGAGAGAGTGTAATCTGAGGCTTGTAAACACAAATAAAAATCAAAGGCATGTAGACAAGGGGAGTAGCCCCAAGGAGAGTTCAATCAAGGAGAGAATCCCCAAAGGGGGACACCCTTTGCCATTGATATCAAAGGGGGAGATATAGAAACATTGATGAGGAGTATAAGCATTCATGTTATCGTGACTAAGTGTTTCCATCAATGTTGGTGTTGCCATCAATGCCAAAGGGGGATATTGTGAGACAGTTGGTATGTATTGTTGGTTGTCATTGATGTCAACCATTGGGGAGTGATATTGTAGATTTATGTCAACCCTTAGAGAATATTGGTAGCAAATTCTGGTAGAACCAAGGCATGGGTAAGGGACCCGAGTCTATTTGAGGTATAAGGGAATGAAGATCAATGAATTTACATGTAAGACTATTGTAGATGGATATTACATGTCATGCCATTTTTGGTGATATGTGAAACGCCACATATCTCCTCACGGTTAGATATTTATGGCCTTGTGAAGTTGGAGAACCCTCATGAGTTATCTAGAAGCCCCTAGAAGGTCAAAGAAGTCAAATTACTCTAGAAACTCCTAGAAGAAGTTGACTAGTAAAACTGGGTGAAACTAGGAGTTAATCATGGCTATAGTTGTTGCATTAAGAAAATAATTAAAAATAAATTAGTTGCAACAAGAATTTGTGAGTTTGGTAATTATGGTAAAGTAGTTGGGATGAGAAGATTGAATAGTCAAAGTGGTTGACCATGAAATAAATTAAATAATAAAGTGGTTGCAACAAGAAATTAGTTAAGGGATAAGAAGCTCTAAATTGAATAATTATATAAAATTTAGTTGAAACAAGAAGCTTTGAGTAAAGATAAATTATTTAAATAATAAAGTAGTCAAAATGGTTAAGTGGACAAAGTGGCTAAGTGGAAAAAGTTGGTTAAGTGGACAAAGTGGCTAAGTGGACAAAGTTGGTTAAGTGGACAAAGTGGCTAAGTGGACAAAATGGTTGGGTGGACAAAGTGGCTAAGTGGACAAAGTTGGTTAAGTGGACAAAGTGGCTAAGTGGACAAAGTGGTTAAGTGGATACTTCTAGAGGAAGCTACTTGGAGAGTATAAATAAGAGAGCAAGGGTCTCCCATTTGTATCCATTGAGAATATTGAATATCTACAAGTGAATGAGGTAACCAAAATATATATAAGGATAATTTCAGAGGGAAGGTGAAGTAAATAAGGCCAAAATTCAAGGGAGGATAAATTCTTCTGATGATGCTTTCTAAGGTATGTTATTTACATGTCATCTCACCATTTTCGCAATAATTTTTTTTCTAGAATGGTTTAGACCGTGAAATATGGAGACTGTTTAGAAAACATATCCAAGTAATTTTGATACATATTTCAGCTTGTGGGTCATTTTATTTTGGGAGTTACACTCCGTGGAAAATAGGGTTTCTGGCTAGTCCCAAAACTAGTCTAAATTAGGTGTTTAGGGTAAAAATGTCATAACTTTTTCATAACAGATCCAAATCAAGTAAGACCAAATTTATCGGTTATAGTATTGTCTGTAGTATGTTTTGTACCATTTTCATATCTATATAGAAACTATTCCATGCAGGGAATTCTTTACAAGTTTGATCTCTAGAATAAGCCATAATCCAACGAGGTATGACATTTTTTCTATAACTGCTTTTCTGAGAGGTTCCAAGTAGTGAAACTTGGAGGAATTGCATAAAAGGCACTGAAGAACATTGTGTACTATTTTCAGATCTTTATTCATTATAGGTACATAGTTTGATTATTGCAAGTTAGGGTTGTTGACTAATCCAAAATTAGTCACGTGAGACTAAAGTAAAGTTTGATGAAAATGATAGTCTCTTGTTGTTAAAGTTAAGGAAGGTTTGCAGGCATGTGATCATATACACCAGGTCTGTTACAATGTTACAAATCAGATTTGGATGATGAAATTGATGAGGGATTTTGGTTGAGGTATGTTATAGATAGAGGTTGTATAACAATGAGGTTGTGGCACATGGTTTGATATAATGGTTCATGGTATTTGGTTGCTAGAGAACTTTTTGATGGTTATATTGGTATATGTATCTAGTAAATGGTTGAGGTACATGTTCAGTACATGGTTGAGACAAATAGTTGATATGTTGGCACATACATGAGGTGTATAGTTGGTGATGTTGGTACATCTTGATGAGTTATAGTTGATGAGTAGTTGATGGATGATTGGTACATACTTGGTACATGGTTGGAGGCACTTGTTAGTAGTATTGTTGACACAATATTTATGGATGATGTAGCATACTTGTCTTGGTATGTTATTAGAAGAACATATTGATCTTCGTGATGATTATGAGTTGTTGTGATATGCTTGGTTAATGCACATCTTAGTGATATTGTGCATATGTTTGAGAGTTGTCTTGGTGATTGATATTGGTGAGTAGATCTAATTTGGTTGATAATATTGATGAGACAGGTTGTTGTGATTGGGTTTTTGGATAGGATATTGTGACATGTTATTTGTACAGGTTTGGTGCATGGTTGATGCACTTGTTTATGGTACATGGTTGATGCACTTGTTGATGTATGGTACATGTTGGAACATGTTATTGGTACATGTTGTTACAGGTTGTTTGGTGCAGGTTGATTGGTAAAGGTTTACAGTAGTATATCTCACAGTGATAGTTTGAAAGTGGTTCCATCATTCTACTTATATTTCAGGGCAGTTGTATGGGGCAAGGATAGGTGGTTGTATCCACCTTTCGGTTGTAGACGAAGAACATAGGGGGTTGTAGCCAGATAACTGGGGAGTTGGAGCTTCCCTCAGGTTGTAGCCTCCTTCCATTTGTAAATGGAGAATTGGAAGTTGTTGCTTACTTGAATTCAATTCTTGACATATAATAAAAGCATCCCATGGTTTTCTCCTGCATTGGGTTTCCACGTAAATATTGGTGTATCATGCATTGTGTGGATGTGTTTGTTATTGTTTATTATGCACTGATGAATGCTAATTCTTATGATACAATAAGATATTGATGATGAACAAATGAACATGGTTGAATAAGTAAAATAATATACTTTGTGGTTTAAAGGATTAATAATTGGTATAATTTCTCATTACTGATTCACCCCCCCTCTCAGTAATCCAACATATGTTTCAATCCTTTTGATATAATTCTTGAATATTTTCATCTTCTTGCATTTTTGTCCACATTTGCATTGTAATTGTGTACAATTTTTCCATTCTGTTAATCTCCCCTTCAATATTTTATGTGTATTCCACAACCTGTTGTTTCATTTGTCTTTGATCTCTGGTGGACTACTAGGGATCACCTTCTCTGTCGGGTCTTTGATTTCTTTTTTGTACCCTTCCATCACCTACACTATCTTTGGGATATTATATTATGTACTTAACTTCTCTACTAGTGCATTGTCTGGTATAGTTTGAAATAATTCCTCAAGCCTTTCTTCTAATTTCTCCACGCGTTATTTTTCTTCATCCCTTTGGAGCTTCACTTCTTCAAGGGCTATCTCCAGTATCTCCTTTTCCTCCCTAGTTGTCTTTGAGTTCATCGCATCTATCCTGGACCTTGATTGAAATTAATTCACGATGCTTATCTTGAACTTGTATAATTCCTTTGTTGGAATCTTTGACAACACCAAATACAATTGCTCTATATCCTTCAAGGGTTTCTATGTTGTGTCCTTGTCTACTTGTAGCATCCCTTGGTTGAATTGAAAAGTATCACTTCCCATTGTTTTTTTCTTCACTGTCTCCTTTTTCTCATGTATTTTCTCCTGTTGCATTTTACCTTTCTACTGTGCTACATTGATCTATAGGCTTTCTAAAACATCCTTAACCTCCATCAACTTTTTCATCAATTCTTCTCTTTGTGACTCCACAATGTATCGTGCTTATTATCCTCGATATTTCACTTTGTATGCCACTAATTCAACATAATCCTCAGTTATTGTGAGTTGAGGCGCCTTATTTTGTGCCTTCATCTTTTTATGTTGTTCTCCTTTCTACATCATTGATTTTCTCTTTGGTGTTGTCTTTGTCTGCGCATGTTTTTTTTCCTTTGGTATGTATCCACTTCATACCTCCTAGTTAGGGATGTTATCCTCTTTATGATCTTCCCCATTTGTTCCTTCCATGCGCTCAGTTTCTAGTACTGAGGCCCTAGGTAATTTTTCCATCATGCTCTGCTTCTTTACTGTCACGCTAACTTCTGTTGGTTGAGTTGACTTTGATGCTTTCCTGGTATGTTCTGCTGGACTACTTGATTGTCTAGTTCCTGATTTCTCTTTTCCCTTTGTTCCTTTATTGTTAGCCATTGGTACCTTCCATTGATATGGCCATTCCCCTATCACCCATTGTACTTATTCTCCTGTGATACAATATTGGATCTTCATCCATTTCTTCTTTGGGTCTCTCCTTGCTTGTATCTACATGTTATGTTTAGATACTTTGAAGTTTTATATCCCTTCATTCTCTTTAACCACTTCAGGTGAGATCCTCCATGTCTCTACTATTTTTTCATGTATCTCCTCAAGATATATTCCCAAAACACTAGTATTAGTTTTCCTCTACTTAGGATTTGTTTTATGTCATAGGGTCATATACCTTGTTGCATGACACCTTCCTCTCATGTCATAGAAGGATGAGTACTTTGGTTCTTCCCATGCCACTAAGAATATATAAATCGATAACCAAGAATAACATAACTCTGTCCTAGAATCATGCGCATCTATGCAATATTCCAAAAACAAATTAAGAAAATATGATGCCCAATTGAGTACTGTCCCCTTCACGCACTGCACGACTGCTTCTACCACTCATGTTGGTGCCTCTTCCTTGCTACCTTTTCTCAGTAAATTTAAATCCATTAACTTTTTCACAATTCTTGTGGCTAGGTCATTTATGTTATTGATGATCATCCCTCTACTTCCCTCTCTCAGTGTCAATTTGAGATTTTACTTCCTTTGCAATTGCATTTTCTTTTATTTTATTATTTAAATATTTCTCAGGTTTCACCCATCTATTGGAAGCCCTGTAATCTTCACAACTAGGTATACATCAATCGGAATAGGTATTTCCATCAAAAAAAATCCTCCATGGACTCTCGCTAGCAGCTACTTGATGCAGACATTGGCATCCTTCCTCTGCCAAAGTGAGGGATTTCTAACAAATTCACGATTCCAGAGTTATAAATCCATGTGATCCATTTTTTAGTTTCTAATATTGAAATTCCTAATGAGCTTATCCCTCCTTTCTCCATATAAATTTCCTACGCAAGCTCCGGAAACGTAGCCACCTATGTGACATCATGATTTACATACTTCAGTTTGGGGACAAACCCCAACATATCTTCCACAAATATTACTGACTCTAGTATTTGGGGCAATGATTTTTTCTCTTCTTTGATGGACCTGATGTCTCAATCTGTAGTTTCTCCTCCATGTCCTAATTTGCGTCAGTATCATCATCGACCTCTCGGGTCTCTTCTGCCCTAGGTTTCTTTGCTTCCTTAGGTTCATCCGATTTTTTTTACTCATCATCTTATTCATTTTTTCTCCCTATGTATGTGCCACTACTCATTTTGTTGTGTTAGGGTTTTCTCCTGCGCTAGATTTTCGGCCTTCTTCTCCCTGGTTTACTTTCATTTCTTTTTCTTCTGCGTTCTTCTTCTCAACCAACATCAGACTCACTGACTTACTCATTGGCATTGTAATCTCATCCACATCTACCACCCTTTTTGCATCCTCTGTCGGTTTGTTGGCGCTTCTTTTCCTTCTTTCGAAATGGTTGGGTGCTTCGAATTTCGATGGTGCCATTGTTCTATATCGAGTAAAATTTGCAGTAAATCTTGGCTGGATCTTCACAATTCCTCACACAATCGCAAAATGTCGCTCCTTTTTTCCTGTTTGCTTGAAATCACACTAAGTGTTTACCCTTTTGTTCTTTTCCACTTTTATAAGATCTGTCATAAATGCTTTGTCTTAATCCACATTTCTGGTCATCATCTTTCTTTTTCCCAACTGCTTCTCGTCCCTGTTGCACTATGTTTTCCTTTTTTTTTTAATTTGTCCTGCGCAGAATATATTGAATTATGTTGCACCCATTTACTCTATATTGCATGCTATATCTTCCAATTGTCTGTCTACCATTTACTCATTTATGAACTTCTTTTTATCTTTTTCCTCTTTTTCCTCTTTTTCCATTTTTTTCTTCCTTTTTCTTTTTTTACTTATTTATTATTTTTTCTACTTCTTTTAAACCTACTATATCCATTATGTACAATTTTGCTTCTCTACACGACATCTATTGAGGGTTAGTAGGTTGATTGACCCTATACAATTTTAGTCAACTACCATTTACCAATCCTTGCATTTCATTTTTTGTTAAATGTTGTAGTTGCACAACACCTCCATATGTGACAAACTTTATCTCATATGGCCCTAGCCAATGCATCCTGAACTTCCCTGGGCACTACAAGTATTTACCGTTATAGAGGAGAACCATATATCCTTCCACAAAGTTATTTTTCTTAATATGTTTGTCATGCCAAGATTTTTCCTTTTCTTTCTGTACCTCTCTATGGAAACCAACTACAATCTTGTCTTCTTATAATTCCATGAGTTGAGCCAATATTTCTTGCATTGCACCTCCTTTTTTCATGTTTTTAATTGTTGTAATGCACATAATAGGTATCAAATACTCCAAAGGAACTATTGCTTCTTGTCTATACACCAACCTAAAATTTGTATGTCCTATAAGATTATTTCATGTAGTTCTATAGGCCCATAACACTGTTGGTATACTCAAATCATAATCATCCATGTTCACATTGCAAATCTTGGTTAAGGAATTCTCCAATATCTTGTTAAATTCTTCCACTATCCCATTGGTTTGAGGATGGTAAGGAGTGATCTTCTGATGATGTATCTTGAATTCTTCAGTCATTTCCTGGATAGTACTATTGATAAAATGAGTTCCCTAATCACTCACCAAAATTCTAGGGAATCCAAAACTTTTGACTACTTTCTCAAAAAATAAGTGCGATGTAGTCTCTACGTTGCAATCCTTTACTGATGCTTCTTCATCCCATGTGTTCAAATATTTTGTCGATATAATGATATACCTGCCTCCTTATTTTTTGGTTGGTGGACTAATTGATCCTACAAAATCTACTGCCCATTATTCAAACACTTTCAAATTTACTCGAGGTCTCAATGGAATCCCATCCCTCCTAGATGTCTTTCCAACCATTTGATAGACATCACAATTCTGACAATGCTCCTTTGCATGTTTTTGAACTGATGGCCACCATAATCCTGTGTGCAATATCTTCTGTACAATAGCCTTCCCTGTATAATGTACTCCAACTATTCCTTCATGTTCTTATGCTAAAATGATAGGCCTTTCATGCTCCATGACACATCTCCTCATAATGTTTTCCGCATCCATTTTGTACAAGTGCCCTGCAATAAGTTGGTAGTTTGCAGCTCTCACTACCAAGTTTTTCTTCTGCACAGTTTTAAATTCCTTTGGGGAAAATCCTATACTCAAAAATTCAATAATGTTAGCAAAATATTCATCAACAATATACACTCAAAATATTTGTGGTTCTAGGAATTTGTCCTCCAAGTTTCTTGGTTTTTCTCGATTGGTTATCTTGGACATATGATCTATCCCTACATTCAATCTTCCAGGCTTCACCACAAATTCAAAATCAAATTCCTGAAACAATAGTAGCCATATGCATATTATTCCCACCAACAATGGCTTATTTATCAAATATCTATGAGTAGAGTGATCTATAAACATCTTCAAATGTTGGCCTAAAAAGTAATGTCTGAACTCTTGCAATTCATACACCATAGCCAACCCTTCTCTTTATTTTGGATTGTAATTTTGTTCTGAATCTGACAACTTCCTACTTGAAAATTCTATAGGGTGATCTATATCACCTTCTCCTGGTTGTGTTAATATTGCTCCAAGTGTTGTTACAGATGCATCTACATGCACATGAAATTATTTTGACCAATTTGGAAACGCCAAAATTGGCGTTGTCACCATTTTCTCCTTCAAGATGTCCAAAATTTATTGGAATTCATCATTCCACTGATACTTAATGCACTTCTTCAAAAATTTCTCCATTGACATAGTAATCTGTGCATATCCCCTTATGAAATTCCTATAGTATTCTGTGTGACCAAGTGTAGTTTTTAACTAGCGCACTGAATTAGGTGGTGGTATATTAACTATGACAACAATTTTGGTAGGATCAACCAGAAGACTCTATTTACACACCACATTCCCTAATAGGATACCAAATGGTGCGTTGAAATTGAATTTCTTAATATTCAATGAAATATGATAGTATCTACACCTGTCTAACATTAATATTAACACTTCAACATGATCCTTCAATAAGGTAAATATTGTCCAATCATCCAAAAACTTATGAATAAAGTCCTTAAATGCATCTACTACCATCCTTGAAAAAATAGTAGTGGAATTTTTCAACCCAAAAGGAATTACTCTGTACTGATATGATCCTCATTTCGTTGCAAAGGTATTCTTATGTCAATATTCAGATGTTATTTTGATTTGGTGATATCTTGAGAATCCATCAGTAAATGAATATGCTTCTTGATGTCCTACATTCTCCAAAAAATCATCTGTAAATGGGGTAGGAAAAGGATCACACGGGCATGCATCATTAAACTTTCTCATGTCTACATAGATAATTATTCCCCTTTTCTTCTTCTCTTGCACTACCATATGGATAATCCATTTAGATTCTTCCACAGGTTATATTACCCCAACTTCTCTCATCTTATCAATTTATTCTTTCACTTTGTGCTTATACATTGGATTCAACCTGAAAGGTCTCTATCTTATTGGTCTAGAATCTAGCTTCAAAGGCATCTTCATCTCTCACAGTTATCCTGCAACCCCTTTCATCTATGACAATGTTGCTGGAAATAGGTCACTATACTTGCACAATAAATCTGTTATTCTTTCTACTATTTGATTATCCCAATAATCCCCAATACTTGCAATCTTTGGGTTTTCTTTTGTTCCAATGTTTACCTTCTTGATATTAAGCAGTGCAAAAAAATATTCTAAATCTAGCTTTGGACCTTCTACTTCTCTTTTTCCTTCAACTTATGTAATCCTAATATTGCGCAGGTTTTCTTCTGTTGGATCCTCTTCTTCGACATGATAACATTGTAACAATATTCTAACTGGTTGTCTCTTCTGGTTATGATAAGCTGTTATAATCTCAACTTCCGGTTCTTCAAATATCCTATCCCTTACCTTGAGTGTTGTATCCACCATTGGGTTCTCATGCTCAAATGCAAATGTAATAAAAAAATTATACTGCAAATCTTCCTAGTTTTAATTTTCTCTACACAATTCCAATTCTGTGTACCAATTCCTTGGGATTCCTTCCAATGTATGAATAAAGTGATGTGGCCACTCCTCTGGTGGTACCAATCTCCATTGGGTGATTTTTATAGATCAAAATGCCACTAAAATGAATTTCTGACATTGACATACTCATTCACACATTTTCCAACCATTTTTTCCGAGGTTCCTCTTAAAAAACACCTTTTTGTGTGGTGTACACACCATGCTACATATACAACATGTGTACATATGCTAGATGCATACCCGACATCTCGCGTATACTCTAAAAAATTGAAAAACATAAAAATTTTCATGCTTTTGGGTAGAGTTTATGGGCTATGTCAGGTTGCAAAACCATTTTACCTCTTGTAGCCCTTATGACAACAGATTAACTATATTTTCTCCATATAAAAGGGCCCTAGGGGGATCATTTGTTTGTCTTCCCATGTAATATTTTCATGTACGATCACTTGAATCATCAATGCCCTCGAATATAGGAGGCCCATAAGAGTTTGGTGCAACAACAACCTGCTATGTTAGCTAACCCTTTCCCTCAAGGGAAGAATATGGCATAATCTTCCTCATCCACAAACGTGCCTGGGGGGAATCTAGGTTCCCCCACACTTAATTCTAACACCGAATCGACAATTGTGTACATGATGAGAGTGGATGCTCATCTTCATACCAGGGCCCGTGATTATTGAAATCTTGAATCTACTAAGAAAGGTAAAGAAGCTCCTAACCTATTGCATTCTCTTCATATCGAGAAGACAATGGGTGAAATAGTAACTCACATCCCCAAGGGTGTATTTAAGAAATATTCTCATAAACCAAATGCAAGGTCTTCTCAAAACTACTCTGTCATTGAAGATCTTGGACAAACCCCTTGCGCGATGTTTTCTCTAGAGGTACTCCAGAGTTTCCCCTCATAGAGAAAGGTGTTATTGTTCTCTTTAGGTGTTGTTGAATCAACTAACTTGGGATCTATCATTTTTTACCCTTCCAATCAAAAGCCTAGTTTGCCTCACCATGTAATCTTTCATATAATAGTGGTGTATGCCACGAAATCATTGACACAAAATATTTTTTGTACGGTGGTAGACGAGTGTGCATCAACTTGTGTTTTGTCATTCGCATGTTGGAAGGCTATTAGTAAACCTTAGTTTTCTCCTTATCCTACGTTGTTAACTGAATTTGGAAAACACTCTTTTCTAACGCATGGCATAATCCCCTCCTTCCCTATGCAGTTGGAGGGAAACATTGTGTGTGTTGAGGTCGAAGTAGTCGACGCGCCTCGACCTCGACGCGCCTCTTGACTACAAAATTTTGTTAGGTCGAAGTTGGACTTATGAAATGATAATGTTTGTATCATTCATCTTTATAGGTACTATTCTTTCCTAATTAAGGTAGGATGGTAGTCATTTATCAATTTTCCTTCTCTCGTCTTGACCCTTCATTGGGGGAATCCATGGTCCTGATGATTGATAACCAGCAAAAGGTATCGTCAACTTAGGTGTTGTACTATTTCCATATCTGATGGGTAATATTGATTTTCCACCACCTTATAATGATGTTAAGTTTATTTCGGTTGTCCCTGAACAACATAAGGTCATGATTTTCCAAGTGGATTTGTTTTGAACAACTTATTTCAACGATCCGTGAACTTTACCTTCCCCATTAGATTTGAAGGAAGGGATAGGGCATCCTAGCATGGATATTCCCTTATCCGCAGCTAAGGTCACATACAATATTGTTCAAAAAACCTTGTCCAGATTTGATCCAGCTCCCCCTTAAGAGCTAGATCCTGTCCTAGAGACTATTTGGTCTCAAGAGTCTCTTACTTTGCACAATCCTTTGGATTTGGTCTTTCCCTCAAGCGAGGTTATTTTAGAGGCAATGACAGTTCCGAATAGACCTTGGGATGATATACATCATAGATCATGCTTTTTACCTAATCTTAGGAGAGTGGAAGAAGGAGAGTTTAATTCGACTGTGAATGGAGATGCCACTCACCTTGTCAACCCTTTGGCGATGCACATAATATATGTTGAAGGAAACATGGAGAATATAGCTGAGATGATTCCAATTGTGTTAAGAACCAAACATCAATATAGCATATAAAAACCTCAGGAAAAGTACTCAACGCCTTGAAAAAGAGATAATTTCAGATAATAAGCCTCTTTGAGGGGGCAACCTCCTTTTACCCCACTTAAATGTTCAAGTACAAG
>ML803650.1:132996-153658 GCA_009831015.1 Picea engelmannii
ACAAGATGATTCAAAATGAAAATGTCTCCTTGGTATATATAGGAGACTAGGAGGTATAATTACAAATAATGGCCTAAAGCCGACATAATTAAAATAACATTACTAATCTAAATTACAACTAATGGCCTAAATATGACATAAATTAAATAGCATTACTAATCTAATATGCCCCAATTAAGGGGTAATGAGACAATATTAGGGCTTAACAAATTGATATTTAAAAAACCCCTGGCATCGTTGAAAACGTCTTCATTGGAGTGGATTTTCCCCCTAAGGAGATTCAAGTGTATATCGAATTATTTAAAGAATTTTACGATGTTTTTTCCTAGTCTTATGAGGAAATGTCAGGCATTGACCCTCGTATTGTTGAACATGAGATTATAAATTATCACGATGCTAAGCTCGTTTGAAAAAATATTTTCCCAGTCAACCATCAGAAGGAAGTGTCCATTAAAAATGAGGGAGAGAAATTGATTAAGGATGGTTTCATCTACCTAGTTCAATTGACGAAATTGGTGTCAAACCTTGTTCCTGGCAATAAAAATCAAGGTACAATTCTTGTTTTCATGGATTTATTCGATCTAAACAAGATATGCCCAAAAGATAACTTTCCTACCCCATTCATTGATCATATTATTGATGAATGTGTGGGATGTGATGTTTTTTCTTTTATGGACGATTTCTCAGGGTACAACCAAATTTAGATCAAGCCCGAGGATCAACATAAGACTGCTTTTATATGTCCTTGGGTTACCTTTGCATATAATAAAATTCCTTTGGGCCTAAAAAGTGATGGAACTACTTTCCAGTTGGCCAAGTCATTTTATTTTCATGACCTCAAACATATAGTTGAAGCATATCTTGATGATCTTGTGTCATGTTCTCGCAAGAGATCTAATCATCCTGCTCACCTTTGACTTATTTTTTAGAGTTGTTTCTACTACTAGATTATCCTAAATCCAAACAAGTGTAGTTTTTGTGTTACATCAAGACATTTATTAGGCTTTATCATGTCCACCAAAGGGATCATGGTCAATCCTCTTAAGGTTGAGGAAATAGTTCAATTCCCCCCCCCCGCAATTATAGTTCCCCAGTTTCAGAGTATCCAAGGGAAATCCAACTTATTACGGAAATTTATTTCTAAGTATGATGAAATAAATAAAGGGTTCATGTGTCTTTTGAAGAAAGGGGTCCCATTCTTTTGGGATGAAGCAACTCAGTGCTCTTTTGAAGAATTGAAATGTTCCCTTACATCTTCCCCTCTACTCAAATCTCCTAATTATGGAAAATATTTGTTGTTATAATTGGTTTTATAAAAGTATACCATCAGTATGGTCTTGGTTCATAAGGATGACGTGCTCCAGGAACACATTGTCTACTACCTTGGTCGAGGCTTACTCAGACAAGAACTTATCTACATCCACGTTGAGAAACTAGCTTTGGCAGTTGTCCATGCTGTCCAAATGTTTTATCAGTATTTTCTACTTCTTAAGACCACCGTTGTAGCCATCATTAATCCTTTTTAGTATGTGTTGACACGACAGTTCATCAATGGGAATATTAATCGATGGATCGTTATTCTTTATGAATTTGATTTGGAATTTTTTTTGACAAAGTCCAAGAAATATTTGGTATTTGTAGAGTTAATTTCAAAACTTATGATTGAGAGTGGAAAGGATTTTCCTGAAGAGTCATTGATCAATAATAATTTCTTCCTTATTGGGTCCTCTGAACCTTGGTATGGAGATATACTTGTGTATCTTCAGAATCAGAAGTTTCCTCCCTCTACTTCTCATGATGAGCATTGATGGATATGCCACCAAGCACAAAATTATCTTATAATTGATCACACTTTGTATCATCGAGGCGTAGAATATTTTCTCCATTGTTTTCTAGCTCATGAGGAAGAAAAGATTCTGCTAAATGACTACCATACTGGAGCATGTGGTGGTCAATTGTCTGGTTAGAAACAACCCAAAAAATCCTTCATGTTGGATACTTCTATCACTCGTTAATCAAATATTGTATAGAGGCAGTTAAGAAGTGTCACTTGTGTCATATATTCTCTCAGAAGATGTAGGAACACCCTGCTCCTATGTTTCATGTTATTGTTGTTGTTCCCTTCACTAAGAGGGGAATTAATTTCACTACATGACACCCATCTTCTGCTAGGGGGCATCGTTATATCATTGTGGCATTCAACTACTTCACCAAGTGGGTTGAAGCCATGCCAACATTTAGTAATGGTGGGGAAATGACGACACTCTTCATTTTCAACCAAATTGTCGACAGGTTCGGTATATCAAAAGATATTGTCACAAACCATGACAATCACTTTCAAAATAATATGATGACTAAGTTAAAGTCAAAGATAGGGTTTAAACAAGAACATCCATCACCCTATTATCCACAATCAATTCGGCCAAGTCGAATTGGAATTTGATGTTGTATTCAACACTTTGGACATATCAAACTTCCATCAAGACTGCTACATGATTCTCTTATTTACAACTTGTTTACGGGATGGAGGAAGTCTTTCCTATAGAGTGTCAAATTCCTTCTCTAAAGTTGGCATTGTAATTACTTCCCAACACAGCTGCGCTTCAAGAGCGTATTTTCTACTCAAGCATGTCAATGAACAGTGTCGAGACACAACCTTGGCTAATGAGGCTCATAGACATCACATCAAGTGTCAATACGATCGATTAGTTTTCCCTAGAGTTTTATTTGAAGATGATATTGTCTTGGTCTATGATCAAGATAAACATCCCTCAGGGGAAAAAAAGTTTTCACCCATGTGGTTTGAACCATTTATCATAAATAAAGTTTTGGAAAAAGGTTCTTATGAATTGGTTGACTTTGAAGGAAATGTGTTTCCTGGGCCCATAAATGGGCTTTATCTAAAGAAGTATTATTCTTAGGTTGGTCACTTGAGTGTGGCTTCTTGTAAATAGTGTATATATTTATCTATATACTTTAAATGTATTTTTGTCTTATGGAAGTGTACTTTATTGTGTTTTTGCATTGTGGTAGATGTCAAGAGAATTTGAGGTTTATGCTGGGTTTGTGGATGGTTCCAACCGACAGACTTGGAGGCTTGCTTCCACATCTTGGGTAATTTTCACGCACTATGGTCAATTGGTATCTTCTGGAGGTGCTTGTCTCGGAGAAGCAACCAATAATGTTGTTGAGTATAGTTTTGTAATATAATTACTATGTGTTGCGTTGTCACATGGTATTTCTCACCTCTGGGTTCATTAGATGCTCAACCGGTTGTGTTAGAATTAAATGAAGTGTACCACATCCACGATCCCATACTTCAATGATGATTCCTTACGGTACATCTCTTGGAATTTTATTTTTATTATATTACATATATTCATGTTCCTAGGTGATCTAATCAATTAACTGATACAATGGAAAATCAAGTTTTATACTGGCATCTTTCACACACATGAATAAAGAAGCATACACATACACACACATGTAAATATATTTGTACAAAAGATATTTACTCCATAAGGAAAATATATATGTATATATATAATGTGTCCCAAAAATGATGTCACAATACAAAATGTGGGCCATAGGCCTCAAAAGTGTCAAGTATACATCGTCGGGCTTAATCCCTCAATACACAAGAGAGATACAAAAATGGGTGCTCCAACACACATGATGTCCAATACTAATATAATATCTAGGCCTATTGGAAATACTATAACGAACTACGACATTGGCCATATGCAAGAATAACTAAACCCATGCCATAGGTACTCCCACTACATGAGGTTGCATGGATGGCAGGAGATCCTAGATCTTTTCCATAGGAACACTATGGGTGAGGGCCATCAAGTTACTCTCTACCTGCCTCAGTACTCTCTCTTCCTTTGTTGATGATGGCCCTACTACTAATGAAACTTCTCTTGGATGGGTCTGCTCTCGAGGACGCCACCTAGTCCGAGGGAGGTTTGTTGGCTGCAGTGGTCCCACATCTATACATAACAGGTTTTTGAGTTAGTACCGTGACATTAACAAAAATATGTTTTATTTCTTGTAAATAAATTCAAAATTAAAAAATATAAGAGTAATCACCTATATCACCGCATGTTGTGCCATGAGGAATATGCATGTCAAGGTCTCTCAAGAAACTGATCCCTGCATAGGGATAATCCTAGATGGTTGGAATATATCGTCTCCACCAATCGAAGAACCCATCATCATATGACTCTCGTACAACCATGCACTCTGGCGAGGCATCAAAGTGGCCCATTTACATAGTTATGGAAAGGTGGCTATTTGACCTTGCATGCTCTCATTTGGTCTTATTCTTGGAACTCTTTAAATTAAGAATGCACAAAGCATTGTCCCGAATCCAAAGTTCATCTTCTTCCTCGGTTTAAAATTTGCGAGCTGTATTTTCATATAGTTGAGCATCGTAGTGCTCCAATCAAATATCAACGGCTGCAGAAACTACACTGCACAATGCATCTGAGCATGAGAAGTATGATGTAGATTAGCAGATCCAGTAATCCACCCAATCAAGTAAATCACAACGTTCAAGCCAAGATTCTCAATCTTCTATATAGGGACTTGAGAGCCTACTTTTTCCACACCGGCTTCACAATATATATCGACATAATGGGCTATGTAACATGTCCATGGAGAGAAGGTTTTCATGTTTACCGGCTCACCCCTCCTAGAGATATCAGTCAAGAAGTAGATATCTTCGGTGGTGATTTTCAAGGATTTTCCTTCTAGCATAAAGGACTCCGCATCGGGGTTCCAATACTCAATAAGGTGGTTCACTAGTCTCAGTTGGGCTCTCATGAAAGGACAACAAAATAATTTCCATAATCCACATTGTTTTAATATAGACATAGTTGTTGGGTCCTCTTCGACCATTTGGTCCACTTCCTCATGCTCTCTCTCTCTCTCTCTCTCTCTCTCTCTCTCTCTCTCTCTCTCTCCAATGAACATACATCCTTGATCATGAAAATTTTTGGGAGCTAGTGCCCTTGTTTTATCATTTTGGTGAGCATGTACACACCCTGTTTTGAACATAGTCGTGGATGTACACATGCTAAGTTTAGCTTAGATAGTGTACATATGCATGCTGATCATGAACAGTGCATGTACACGCACAATAATGGAGAATTTTAGGGCGCATGGCCCCCAAATTGCCCTAAAAACCATGAAAATTGAAGTGATTTGCAAGAGAAAGAGAACGATACTTACTTGGTTCAAGAATGAGTCAATTTTGTCCACCGTTTCTCTCTGAATGTGCAATTGAAGAAAGATGGTTTTTTCTGTTTTGGGGATTTTCAAAGGCCAATGGTTAAAATGACCCCTTTTACCTCTATTTATATATGTTTTGACTCTTGTTTGATCTAGTTTTTCCCTTTTTCCTTCCCTATTGTTGGCTCGGTTGATGTTTTGGTTCCTCTTAGAGATATTTTGGTCATTTACAAGTCTTATGTGATTTGGATTCGATATTTTTAATGCATGGGTACTAATTATATCATCATGTAACTAAGTTGTGTTTTCACAATTTGCATATAGGGTAGGTTTTTACCACTTTACATTTTTCATTCTATTGACGATTTCCTCTTTTCCATAGGGTCGATCCCACTGAAGTGAGACACAAAACCTTCCATGCTTCTTTAGAAGTGTCATAATTAAGTGGTAGAGACTTCCTCTCCATGGATTCCCTAGATAGATCCTTGTCTTGTGTTCTAGAATCCATGTTATGAGTTTTATGTAGGCTTGGGAGTCCTTTTAGTCCCACCATGACTTTGTGTTGAAGCCGCATCTGTCTTCTTCATATTTTTTTGGCCTATACCCATGGGAATTCCCTAGAGCATGGTTTGTTTTCTTTCAAGCTCACATAAACTATGAAAGTAACATACAACGAGAGATTGTTTATCCTTTTCAGCCTTGTTTAGATTACATAAGAAAAGGAGACCCCCTGGAGTCTTCTTTAAGCTCTTTTCAGACTCTCTAAATTTGAAAAGATTGTGGAGCGATCTTGTTTCCATTCACACTCGTTAAAGTAAAATTAAAAGGCACATCTCTTCGACGATATTTTACCCATTTTTCAGTCGAGATGGATAATTTTATGAAAAAGGTATGCCCTAGGATCTACGGTTCGCATGGAGAGTATCCCCAGGTATAATTTTATCCCTTTTTCAGGCCCGAGGGACTAAATTTGAGAAAAAACACCATTCTATCTGGTTTTGGTTTATCACTTTTTTGGGCCTTGGAGAATATTTATTAAAAAGGAAACATCTTGGAGTCTTCTTTAAGCTCTTTTCAGATTCCCTAAACAAGAAAAGATCACTGAGTGTCCTTGTTTATTTCACACTCATTCATTGGTCCAAAAAGAACATCTATTTGGCCTAAGTTTAACTCTTTTTCCGGCTAATAGATTGTCTAGGAAAAAGGTACTCCTCGGGAGATACGTCTCACCGAGAGAGTTATACTAAGTTATGTTTTATACCTTTTTAGGCTCATGGGACTAAATTTAGGAAAAAGGACAAGGTATTCCATAGCTAAGTTCTTTTCATACTCCTTAAAATTGAAAATATAGTTGAGTGATCTTGTCTCTATCATAGTTGTTAAAAAGGTTTTGAAGAGATGTCCTTTTGGTATAAGTTTAACCATTTTTCGGACTGACTGGACTATGTATGAAAAATGAATACTCTATCCCTAGTGACCAGAAGAGTTTTCCCTTGTATGATTTTATTCTTTTTCGAGCCCTGGAGACTTATGTTACAAAAAATATCACTCTAGAGTATTCTTTTACTAGTTTTTTAGACTCTCTAAATGTGAAAAGCCACCAAACTTACCTTCTATGGGCTCATAAAACTTTACATTGAAGGAGGCTCATTGTGTCAATCCATAATCACATTACATGTCTCACTCTTGCATCCTTGGCCTAATATCGGCTTCATTTCTCTATTGCTAAAATTTTAGAGCATCCCTGAGGTGCATGTCTTGGAACATTTTTTCCTTTTGCGATATGACACCCTAACCCATGGAGGAATTTTCCCGAGTGTCCATATTCTTCACGTGTCTCCTTGCATTGAGCATCAGTGTGTTCCATGCGCTTGGAACTAGTTTTCTTTCCTATGAAATCCATTCCTCATTTGTAATGTAACATCCTTTTATTCTTTTTCAAGCTCGTTAAATATATGAAAAAGACAAAAAAATCAAATATTCCAAAAAGAGGGGATGTGAAAACATTCTCTTTTAAGGGAAACAATCTAGTCACCCTTTAACATAGCACATCCTTCAGAGCATTGGGATTTAGTATGGCCTTGTGAAGTTGTTATCGTTACATAGAGTTGTGTCCTCCTCCATTTGGTTACTCTTCCAAACATATGGATAGTTTTTGGTGGCTTTTGTGCCACAAAATTATGTCAATAAAATGCTTCTTGAGTCTTTTCATACATCGTGATCTTGTCCAATGGAAATTATTACAACCTTATTTGGCCATTATACAATAAGTATCTTCACCATCATGAGCCGACCATCCCAAGAGTCTTGTCAACTTCACATTCAGAATCAATTAAGTACCTTGTCTGATGTTTGAGGTCCTCTAGTCTTTCCATGATGGGTTGTCGAAGACCTCAGGGTAGTGAGTCTTACACTCTTATTATATTCCTACCTGAGTTATGAAGATATTCAAGATATTACTCAAGTTACGAAGTTATCATCTCCGGCTAAATGAATTGATACTTCCTGAGGATTTATATTACATTGTATTTGTATATATTCTGATGATTTTGAGATGTAGATCCATTGTGTATTATTCATGGCTACAATTGGTATTGGCATACACATTATTCATGTAGAAATGATTACTATATATGACATGTATATACAGTGTACTTGATTGGAAACCATGCTTAGTTTGTCTCGAGCATGGGTATGTCCACCTCAATGGTTATTATTATTATTTTGCAGATGACAGGCTCACAAATTCTCATATGGGATCACTCAAATTGGTGCCTTTCCCACTTTATTAAATATGTTTTAATGTATTTTGACCATGAGTTTCTCTTATGACCTCACACATTAGGGGGCATTTGTTATAGCTCAACATGCCACTACTATGCATTTCTGACATTGGCCTACTCATTCACATATTTGTCAACCATTTGTTTTGAGGTTCCTCTTAAAAAACACCTTTTGTTTTGGTGTGCGTTCCCTTGTACATATACAACATGTGTACATTCTTGGCAGCCCGTGTATATTCTAAAAAATTGAAAAAAATAAAAGGTTTAGCGCTTTTTGGTGGAGTTTACGGGCTATGTGAGGTTGCATGACCATTTTACCTCCTTTATCCCTTTTGAAAATGGATTAACTATATTTTCTCCATATAAAGGGCCCTAGGGGAGTCATTTGGATATATGAAAGAAGAGGCAAGTGAACTTTGCCAAAATTTCTCTCCCCATCATTTCAAGCCCTTCATCTTGTTCTGATTTTTCACCATCAACATTCCCAACCACTCATCCTCCTTATACAATCCATCCCGTTTCCCTATATTGGCATGTTGGTTTTGACGATATCACATTGGGAATGGTGCACTTGGATTCAAATTAGAGGAACCCAGGCGAGGTTCTTGGAGCGACGTCGACAAGATTCAGGTTGTAACTTCCAATCTTGTTATTAATAAAAGAGAAACTTTTTGTCCCAGATATGTATGTCTTTATATTTATATTTATGGATTGTTTTCATGAATATCTCACCCTTTAGATGATCTTGGTAGTTATGCGTATGTTGTTATATTATGTTCTTTAAAGTTGTTTCAGGACAACATTAGGAGGAGGCCAACAACCTGGAAAAAACAACAACAGGAAGGGATATACTGCAAATGGAAGGACTTAAGGTACACACTTTGATCCTATCTCCCTTCCATTGATTATCATTAGGTATTGTTATATTTGAGTAGAATAAAAGAATTAATTTCTTTTAAGGTGCATGGCTCTTCCTAGTCACTAGACTCGAATTAGGGGGATTTTTCCCCATAGAAATGATACATATTTGTATATGTTCTCTAGGTTGTCCCGTTCCATCATACTTCTCCACATATCTATCTTCTTGTTTTATGCCAAATCCGATGCGCAGTAACCTCTTGCATTGATACCAATTCTAAATCTTCTCCTTATAAATACCCCACCACCATGCAGGCGTAGCTTTCAAAGCAATATCCAAAACTAGTAATCTTTGACTTTCAAACACTTCTAATTCAAATTTTGTTAAAAATTCATCTAAATTATTCTGACCATAAAAAGTGGGTGGTTCCCTTACCTCTGTACCAACCCATATTAGTGCATGTGTCATCCTTATGCATCTTCAGGTGGATAACTCATGCAATCACTACTACCAATTCTCTAGCCCTATTTCAGAGTCTGAAGCACATAAATTAATGCTTCTCCAACTCTAGATTCCATCTGTTGTTGGGTTTACATAATCCTCCTCTCACATGATAGTTCTATACAACTAATTTATGTATTCTGTAATAAAAAATTTTGTCGTAGAATCAAAATACCTTCCTCCTTCTGAAGCATCTAATGGCGTAATAAATATGTATTCTCCTGATTCAAAGATCATTTTTCTAGTCTTCATGTTCAGAATAGATTGATTTTCAAAATCCCAATCCAGCCCCAACAATGTTGGATATGGTGAAGTGTTATCTACTATGTCAATCACATCAAAGTCTTTCATAGTGTGCACACCATCTAGGTCTACTAGTATTCCCTTGAATACACCAATTGGTACCACTCTATGTTGATTTTCTAACTTTAACTGAATAGATGAAAATGCCAATATAGGTTCTCCCATGCCTTCCCATGCCTTCTCAAAAAGAACATTTACTTCAGACCCTAAGTATAATATGATATCACCCATATTGAAATCTTCAATGTTTGGATTCAATCTGAATTCCCTACTCGTTCTTATCTTCTTAAGAACCTGATTGCCTGTCTTTTATTCTACTTTCATCTCTTCTCGAGAATTGAAATTTTCTAATAAACTCTGTAATACTTGTAAATAGTTTCTATCATTCAATAATTTTACAGAAGACCCAAAAAAGCTTCTCATATTACTTAATTGTTCTGAAGTCTAATCTCTACTAGTTTGATCAAATAGATGAGGCATTTCATACACTGGTACATCATCTCTTGGCTTTGTATGTGAAGTAGATGCAATATTCTCCTTCAAAAATTGTTGTCTAACTCTCTTGAATGTCTCCTTCTCCTTGCACGCATCAAAATTCTATTGAGGTGTTGTATTCTTCTGGACCCACTGGTACTGGTCCTAATCCTTCTTTATTGTGTCTTCCCCTTTCTTGGTTCCACCTCTAGTAACTATATTGATCTTCTTCCCATCCTCTTCTCTATTTTCCATAGCAATCTGTTGGACGTTTTGATTGTTCTGGTTCCTTTTTTCCTGTATATTTACCAGATGTGTTAGATAGTGTTCCATCTCATGATCTTCTATGTGAAAATACATACATGTCACAGGTGGTTGTGGACAGTCTCTTTCGTAACATCCAAGTTTCTGACAATTGTGACAAACTATTGGTCCTCTAACTCCTCCAAATCCTCTTCCTCCACGACCTCCTCCTCTGAAGCCTCCTTTTTTACCTTTATTTTTTCTCCGCGGTGTTTTATACCATGGTCCATGATTGTACTGCAATTTTACATTATTATACTATGGCAGCACTACAAACTGTTGCACATTGTTATACTGCAATGGTGCTAGAAAATACTACGCATTATTATACTGCGATGGTGCTCCAAATTGTTGCATGTTATGATACTATGGTTTCCATACAGGTTGTCCTATCATTAACTCATCCTAGACCCTATAAGTATCGGATGTCCTCTCCTTCATTATTTCCAAGGTTCTACACTAAGAAAAGTAAACAAACTAAGAAAAGTAAGCAAACTTGTAGAAAAAATAAACACTCTTGCGGAAAAGGAACAACAAGGCTTTGGAGAGACCCATTAAAATGGATGCGCAAGTTTTTACCTCTCGTCTTAAAGTTTCTCCTCCCCCTTGTTATGTAATTAAAGGCTACCTACCTACCTAATCTCTAATCCCTTTAGCACCTCCCTGACAACGATGCCAAAAATGTCGAGTAAAATATATGCTATCTATTTCGACATTAAATTGTGAACCCAGGGCTCGTAAGCTTCGAGGTGCCAACACTATATGTGTGGGTCTACATATCTAATAGAGACTAGCCTAGCCTAATATAATCTAATTCCAATAAACTCAAATGATGAATACCTTTACTTTAACTTTACAGAGTAATCTACAACTAGGAATGATAAATTCATTATTCTAAGTGAACAAATATTGAATAAAAGAAAACTATCTTCATTTAAAAACATCCTATGTTCATGGGAAGTGAACTCATAAAGAAAACTATCATTAAAAATCAATTCTTTATGGTGAACTCTATTATTAAAGAAACACTTACAATTATTCCTATCTTGCAGAGAATAAACACTAATCTATCTAACTGAAAGCAAGAAAAACAAGAACTTAGAATTATTTTTATCTTGTAGTGAATAAACACTAATTTGTTTACCTGAAAGAAAGAAGAGAAATAACTCACACCCCGATGGCATCTAACTACTAATGAGAATTCAAGTAAACATCAAGTAAACATCAATCATTCACTCTATCACACTAATACTGAAAATTACTTTGTTCAAAATCACTAATTCAGGTGAATATACAAACCCATAACTAGCACTAATTAGAAATCCTAATTCAAATTCATAATAATGAAAATACTTTGTGCAAACCTATAAACTCATGGCTAGTGCTAACGAGAAATCATAATTCAAATTCATAGCTGGGAATTCATTAAAAATCATAACCTAAGCTACCATTGAAGATCATACTCAAAATCAACTAAGATGCTACTAGAAATCATAATTTAAAATCCAATCCTATCCTATCATAATGATGCTAAAATAAAAATTAGCAAATGAAACAAGAATACAAAGAATATTTGGAATTTCAATTTGATAAACAAACACTATCTAAGTTAGTACTCTGCAGAGTAATTTACAGCTAAGGAGAAAAATACATGACAGTGTAATTAAACAACTTCTACAACCTGTAAACAAATTGTTAGGAGTTTAATAATTAACACACAACCATGGATATCCCTCTGTGATATACACACAATTAAAAAAGTAATTTACAAATGAGAGAAGATGTACAGGGAGATGAATTAGACAATGATCTGAAGTTAAACGTTTCACACAACAAGCAATTTAAAATTAAGAAATATACACAATAAATAAACAATTTCGAAATCGAAGAAGTATGAAAGGAAACTATGCAAATGAAAACATCTACTGGTATAAACAATCACCCAGACCATTGGTGCCCCCCCACCAGGTTGTGGCTACACTCCAATAAAACGAAGAGGATAAATCAATGCAATACTATCATTAAGCATGAGAAAACAAAGTATGGAACAAAATCGCAGATAATGTCTATATCAAAACAATAAAATTCTTGTCTTTAGTTGTGCCACAGGTAGTGGTATTTATAGATTATTACATCTTGAGAGGTTGACCACTGGAAGGGTCTACCTCCTCTAAAAATAGTAAACTCATTAAATGAGTTCTAACAACAACATCTTATAACGATTTCATGATCCACTCAATGATCACTACAACTGCCCAATCTGAGGTGTGTCAAGCCCTGTAGCTAGGGTCCACGAGGGGGCACAAAACCTATATCCACGATTCGTCCACGAAAGGCCGCCAATGTACCAACCGCCAGCTCCAGTGCGCTCAGAGTGCTAGATCGCATGCTAGATGGAGTGTCAGATCGCGTGCCAGATCAAGTGTTGAATGGAGTGCCGGACAAGGTACCACATGGAGGATCGGACCGTGATTTCACCCTGTTGCAATAAAACCATACATTAGATCTTCATAAACATAGAACTGAGATGAATTGATAAAAAAACTATTGTAAAAACACCAATTATACATACTTGGTGGGAGTTCATGGTGAATTGATGTATAAACCTTTGAGAATCATTCAAAATGGCTAATATGAAGCATAACATATGTAATATCGCATGCAAAAAGGATTTGACCATCGAAATAAAATAATCAAAACACGAACCCAACAATCTCCTTGGTTTGTTCCTCATCCATCATAATGGGGTCCATTTATTCCTTTTTCTAGCTTCCATCCAGATCCCTCTCCATATCTTAGATCTTCCTTAGTTCTTCCCCCAGTTCCCCCATGCGGGAAAAGTGATTTAGTTGTTTGACTCCATTGTCATCACTCCTTTATCATGTAATAGAATCTTGATTGACATGTAAATTGATAGAATGTGCCTTCCTCTTGGTCCCTTCAAAAACTCCTTCTCTCTAGTAGTGTAATACTTCACAATATCGACTGCAAACTCAGTAATAAAGCCTCCAATAATATTGTCTAACCAGAAATACACTCTGCACATGAACTTAATATTGAAACTTTCCAACCTCACAATATTCTCATTATTCCACTCTACTGGACTTATTCGGTTAGTTGGATGAGTTTCCTTCAGCCTCACTAACCTCTCCTGTAACAACTATGGAAAATAACATAAATATGCCTCATGCAAATCATTAAACACATACCTCTCTAGATATCAGTGCAGTGTATTCCTGGAGATTCTATTGTCATTCTATGCAAACTTGAGCTTGTTTTTATCCTGTTATCCCCTACCCTAGGGATAAGTAAGGAGATCATGTCTCGATGCCCACATGTCCTAGACATGGAGTATTGAGATACATATGACTTGAGCATGGCTCTGGAGGGCCCCTCTTTTCTTCAGTGTAGTCCATTTATCAACAACAATAGTATCAATCCCACCAAACCATTCCTGAAGTAGCAGTAAGTATTGCTCCATGAGGTAATGAGTCTGGGTATCATGGTATGTGTCACTCTGATTCTTGAAGCACTTGAATTTGTTTCATTGAATTCTCCTTCATTTCATAATGTTTTCTTGGAAATTATGTTATTTGACTTGTTCATACCTAGAAGGGTGACATGGTTCCCTAATAAGTTTATCTCCCTTTAGTATGGGTTTCCATTGGGTGGGTCTATGAAAGGTCATGATCTGTTCCCTCTATACTTACCACTTCCCAAATTTTTCCCTCTCATTTCCCCCTACCCTTGTCTGAGAATTTGGATTGGCCACACTAGGAAGGGTTGTAACTTGCCTTGTGGGAAGAAGGGGCTAAAGGCCTAGAGGGTAAAGGTAGTTGGCAAGATTTAAAATCCAATATTGAAACCTTTGAGATGCTTCACAAGGGGATTCCTGAGAAATCCATAAAAGGATTCTCAGTAAGAAAATAGAACCCATAAAAATAAATAAACACTCAAGGTACTAGTTGATGGAAAGGAGGTCTCAACACGAGCCGACCTATTATGACCACGAGCATGTAGCAGTATGAAACTACCACCTATCTGGTCACCAAACCAGGGTAGTGGATCTTGGTAGCATAACTAAGAGAAAGGGAGTCTGATCATGAGCCAATCTTCTCATCTTCATGTAATGTTCATGGATAACGCTGTCATCTCTGGTCACCAAGCTAGGATAGTGTCCCTCGAATCTTCCCTTGAAGCACAAAAGAAAAATATAAAAATAAAATAAAGATAAGAGTAAAAGGGAATGAATGGGCTACAAAACAACGACATTTATGACAAGGTGCAACTCACCCTCTACAAAGGAACCCATAGGTAAGATTTACATTTCCTTGTTATTACTTCACCCCATACCCAAACACTTACCCCATGCCACATCATACACTTACATGACCTGCATTGGATCCCACCTGGGAAACACCCCTGACTTAAGGAAGGTTATCCCAATAGGACACCCTGTGACCTTCTCCAAAACTAACTTGTCAAATTGCATAACTTATTTGAGCATTTATCTGGGTTAAGGGGGGTTTTATGCACATGTTTGGGTAATTTAGTTATTGGATGTGATTTACATGCTATGATCCCTATGAATTATGAACCCTTGGAGGGCATACTTGTTGTTGTTGCAGGACCTTTCTCGGTGGAAATGTACATGTGAGGGAATGATTAGGCTGGACCTTCATGAGGGACTAAAGCCCAAATATGGATGTTGTAACCCCAACTAGGGGCAAGAAGACATTGAAGACTTGCATTGGGAAGAAAGAAGGACATTTCCTTTGGAGGCACCTTGGCAGAAATAGACCCAGGGGTTTGTTTCTATTTCACATGGACATTGGCCCTAGAAGGCCCATGACGTCACCATCTGACCCTGGATGTCATCTAGAGCTAGGGTTTCTGATTTGGAGGTGTTTATGAGCCTAGTGGCATGTGTGGGCTTCATCTAGAGCCTTTGGAGGCCAAGCTCCCTACCTTTCGGGCCCAACGTTCCACCTTAGAGCCTCAAAGTCACCCTACAAGGGAATGATGTCACCCTTGGAGGTGTTTATGTGAAAATTGAATTTATTTGTAAATTAGCCAGGTTGGCCTTATTTTGACCTAAAATTAATTAAAGGTCACCAGTTTTGTATAAATAAACATAAAGTACATTCACATTTACATCACAACTCCTCAAACAAGAGGAGATGTCTGAAATTTGGACCCTAGTAAGGGCTATTGGCTGAAATTGTGAGGCACGCTCTTGTATAAGGCTGATTTTTGCAAGTTGGATCAATCTTGGAAGCTTTTATGGTGATCTTGCATGGCATTTTCATGATTATTCTTGGTGTAAGTAGGTAAAATTCTGCATTTTTTGTCATCTATTGAATGGTTTATGTATGGTTTTATTTTCTCATACAAGATTATGAAATTGCATGATATACTTAATGCTTGAAGTAAGGAACTTAAATTGCTACATTCTTACTTTCTATTTCCCAATATTTTCATTGAATTGATCTAGTAACTAGTGAAATCCTAGAGCCCTAGTTTCCTAGCACTCTAAGGTTTTGACCTAATTATCTTTTCCTAAGTTCTTATACCATAAGAATCCTAAGGAGAGAAAGGTTATAGGGCCTAGAATTTCCTACACCATAGTATCTTGTTTCTTGAGGAAAATGCATAGAGAGACTTAAGTTACTACTTCTTCTATGCATTTTCCCTCTTAGACTTTTGTGCACTATAAAAATTGATTTGTATCCTTAGAAGAAATCGTCCATTTGACTCCATAAGCCCTAGAAGGCACTAGTTCTATCCTCTCTCTTATTGAAGGATTGATTAAACACTCAAACACTCTTCTCCTAAGCTTTTACTAACTATCTCTAACCCCAGTTTAGCCTAGATAACTAACCTATTTGTTATTGTTAGAAAAGATTGCTACAACCATCCAAATGCAAATTTTTTTTTGCAAAACTGGCCTTTAATTCTAGATAGACACTTCAAAAATTGCTTGTGACAATTAATTATCATTTGGCCTAGTAAAAGATACCTTTTCATTGTCTTTTCAAGCAATTTAGAGGCATATTTCTTGCAACTTTTATAAAATACTTATTGTTGTTGTAAACTTTCATGTTGATGTAATTTTATATCAGCCACCATATATTTCAAAGGTTTATTGTCTTATTGAAGCACTAACATCATTTTGTACTTGAAACTGCCATATTTTTTCTTTGTTGTCTTGTTCTGGGAAGGTACACTTCATGTTTACTTTTGCTTCATCTCTTAAAGAAATAAAAAACCATTTGACTTGAGTGGCCAGTGAGAGGGGCATATTCTCGCATCTTTGTATTAGTTCATCAACCCTTTGGTTCACTAGGGACATCTCCCTTGGGGTAATATTAACATACTCCTAAACATAAAGGGGTTTCCTATTAAGGTGATAGTGATAGGTCACCCCCTTGTTATGTCAATATTGCCTCACTTGCCTTAGGCTTTGGGAAAGTACAGATTGCATGATAACATCTCCAACCATCTTTCAATCTCCTGCTTTAGTTGGATTCCATGGCCTAAACATCCCCTTCTACCACTGCATTTTCTTCATCAAATCCCCTCCAATCCGACCTTACGAGTTCCAATCGGCAACAAAAACATTTGTTGGATGTATGGGTTGACTTAGGTTCTACCTTAGTTCTCCAACAAAACCCTAGAAACCATTGGCCCTTTTGGAGACGAAAAGGAAACACTGCGCACAGAGTGCATAGCATACTCTCACCCAAGATGGATTATGGGTGATTGTATGACCCAAATGTCTGCAATCATGGAAGGGATGATGCTCATGGGATGTTAGGAATACCTACATATCTACCTATACTTCAATATTCATCATATCTACCATACCATCATTCAGATATACCATTCATGTAACCCTTAACATTCATTCTACATAAATTAACATAACTACTCTCGTGCGCATTGCAAATTAACCTTAACATATTCATTCATATATCCATTCATTCATGGAAACACATAAAGAACACATTCCATACATTGACACAATATTTTACCTTGGTTCACCCCCCTCGGCTACGCCCACAACAATTTGGCATTATATGCTTCTCTATTCATCTTCTTCAAAATATTGTGTTGTGCACATTACATCATAGTTTAGAAATGGTGAGGCTGACTAGTGTCACACCAATATCCACATTTTGTGACCTGGCCCTCAGTTACAACTCAAAACCAGACTCATCCCCAAAACTGACTTAGTAATTTTCTCAAAAAATCTCTACTAAAAATATCAGATAGATATCTCCTAGCTAGATCATACATCATATATTTATACTACCAAAATTGGGTTGAAACCCATCACATTGATTACTGAAACCCTAACCCTAGTGGATTAGGTTCATACACTTTACAATCTCCTATGTGTGGTTGGTATTCAATTTATCTGGATCTCGAGGGATGATATCTGGATGGATTGAATGCTGAGAGAGGAGGAGCTTAGACGTTCCATTATTTCATGAAAAAAAGCATGGAAAAAAACATGTAAATGAAGTACTCGGGAGGTGAGGCTCAAAGCGGAGCCTCACCTCTATAAATAATTATGAGTAAATGAATCGGAGCTAATTAATCTCACAATGAACAATAGAAAATATGAGAGAAACTAAAATGAGTAACTTGATATTATGAGAAGGCTTTCTAGGCCTTTATATAGCATTACAAAATGGTCCATTGGACAAATTCAAAAAGATCTCATTAAATGAGTCTCTATTATTAGTATAATAGATATAACTACCCTACTAACCAAGTAGCGGAAAATAAAACACGATACAATATTGGAAAGAGATCATTAAATGAGTCTCTATTATTATAATAATAGATCTAACTACCCAGCTAACTTCGTATTGGAAAATAAAACCCAATGGAGAGGTGGGATTCTCTTTGAATCATATGGGAAACATGTTATCCCAATTAATTAATCAGGAGGTGGGAATCTCCTTGATCCACATGGTAAATCTATTATCTTTATGACTTTTTCATCTGAATTTATACCATATACCCCCTAAAATTCAGATCATCAATCAAACTATTTCTTACTTTGACTCTTCTTTTCCCTGCATTGTTTTTCCTTGATTCCTAGTGCACGGTGCTTCTTTGGTCCATTCCTTAGCTGCCTACCTCGTTTGTTGTTCTCTTTCTCATTCTTTAAACTTTTCTCCAAAAATAGTTTTCTCCAACACTGTATATGGATAAAAATCACCTTCAGTTCTCTCATACATGCTCGGTGCCTTGAAGGTCCAGGTGGTTCACCAAAATCTTACAGTTTGAGAGGCTATTCTTCGTACCCTGAAAAATAATCTGGTCATGGATTAGAATCACATGAAGCAACAAGCATATAAAGGTCACTCAGAACATCAATTTGTTGAAGGGGACTAGGTGTTTCTTCGACTGCAACCTTATAATAAGACTTCACTCAAGGTTGACGATTGTTAGAAGTTGGCACCCAAAATTTATGATCCTTATACAATTATTAAGGAGGTGAGACAGGTGGCTTGTCAATTAGCTTTTCCTAGTGAGTCTAAGCTCCATGATTTTTTTCATGTCTCCAGCTTAAAGAAGGTGATTGGAAGTAAGTGCCAAACTCAAACCAGTCTTCCTGAGTTAAATGAAGAAGGCTTCATCTAGTTGCATCCATAATAAGTCTTGGACCAGCGTGAACGTCTTCTACGTCAATGCACCATTAAGGAAGTGTTAGTACAGTGAAAATATACAACTCCAACAGATGCCACCTGGGAGGATAGGTCTATTTTTTAAAGGGAAGGGCATGTTAGGGACCTAACCTCCCTAACCCCTCATGTAGGTAGAATAATATATTTTCCTTGTAATAAAGGAAAATATTAATAAGGCCTAGTAATAAGGAAGAATAAGTCAAACATAACAATACCTAATAGAATCTTATTCTTCTAGAAGATTTTCCTCTAGATTGTTATTTTGGTAGATATATTTAGTATAAATAGGAGTTGAGGGCATGATAAGTTTTTGTGTGGAGAATCATTGTAATAGAGTGTTGTTTTGCTAGAAGTTTCCCCCTCGAAGAAGCAAGTGAACATTGTTTCCTATCAATAAAGATATTATTTTGGTGTCGTGGTTTCATATAATATGTTGTTCCATTGTTATTCTTTGCAGTATTTTTATTTTTTTTGTTATTATAATAGGTATCGTACCTTACAAGACTAGGCCAACTTCCATAGTATTTCATAAGTACAAATAAGAACAAGGCTATTCATGCCTTGTGACCATACTTGGTTGCACAACTTCCTCATGAAGCACCTTTGGGCTTGTCTTTTGTAGGTCCCATTTATTCCTCATGTTAGAGTGTTAACATGCCTAGTTTACACACACTATGAAACCTAGAAATTGCAATCCTTTTAATGAAAAACTATTTCTTTAGATAATCTCAAATTATTTTACTTTTCACCAAGAGAATCTCCCCAACTCCTTTCCACACCATATCATTTCACTTTATATAATGAAAGGAAGCCTAACCAACTCCTTTGAACTCAGGAGGCCCCTTCCCTTCCACATACGTGGATATGTAGATCCAATGTCTTCCTTCAGGTAAGTATATTTTTTTTAAGATGGAGGCATGGACTATGATGAACACTCAAGTCACCCACCTCATGCAATATAGTGAAGGAACTGTGGTCCACTTCATGTTGGGACCTTCTTCTATCAAACATAACCTACTCACACAATCCTCCTCTTTCACTAATCATACATACTTGCAACCCTGTGAAGGGCCTCTTTTGTTATAGACCTGAATAGATATGAATACAAAATACCATAATAGTACCAAAGACATATGATACAATCACCAAACAAGATATATGGAAAAATATATAAAACCACCACTTTATTATATCAAACCCTTAGGGTAGGGAAACACCATATAATGGATCCTATTATGGAAGGGATCCTCTCGTGTTCACTTTCCTCTTCGAAGGGGAATCCTCCAATTGAGATACACGCTCCCAATAAAATATTTATCCTCCCCCTATTACAATGCTTGAACCTCTTTATATAGTACTACCAACCACCTAAGAACATTCTAGAGGAGGAACCTTCTAGAAGTAGAACCTTATAAGAAGTCCTCTTACATTTATTATATCTAACTACCCTAGTGGACCTTATTTAATACTATAGTGGACCTAGTCCACCTTAAATTGAATGG
>ML803651.1:0-12464 GCA_009831015.1 Picea engelmannii
AAAGCTTCATACCATGTTTCATTGATTGCTCGCGAGATCTTAATTTCAAGCGTTGAAAGTGAAGGCAGTAGCATAGGGCATAACATAGCAAGTAAATGAGTATGATTTGGGCAAATAAATGGTGTGGTCGGCAATGAGTGGGCACTTTTTTGTGACTTATTTCAACAAAATTAACCACTCCCACCTAACTCTATGATAGATTTCTTTATAATTATACCTTTTGTATTATCTTATAGAAATAAGAATGTCATAAAATTGTTTAAAAGTAATTGAAGCTATTATGTAATAATTAAAAAAAATATTGTTATTTTTATTTAAAATAGATTTATAAAACATATTTTATCAATAATATTAATCATAGTTAGAATCTCTTATGCATTAGTATGTTATTTGTTAGTTATAATAACTAGAATATATGGCTTTGTGATTGTTCATTTTATCATTCATTTTTATTTTTCATATAAAATTTGTTTATATTAATATGTTACTTATTAATTATGTCGAAGGCGTTTTTTAAGGGAGAGTTCTTCTGGGTGTTTCGTCTTCTGTCCACAACTTATCGAATCATGCCATGTTTTTGCCACAATATATCGATGACAACCTATCGAACATTGCCCCGTCACTACCATACTCCTAAAGGCAGTCAATTGGTTGACAGTGAAGCATGGAGGTTGGGTGTAGAAACCAACTCTACGCTCTTGGACCGTTGTGCCTCTGGAATGCGTGGAATACATGAAAACCTACATGCTCGGAAGTGGAAGCGGAAGTCAGTATCTAAGGGACTCTCACATGGTAGCCAACGAATCCATAGCTTACGCCAGCAGTCTCAATCTATCAGGCAATGGGAAGGACGTGTGGATCTTTGAAGTGGACCACACTCTCATTTCAAGTCTGCCCTATTTTGCTGCCCATCACTATGGGTAAGATAAACTAACAAACACACCCCTTTCCTATGTGTTTTTTCTTTTTCCCTAATTCTTCTTTGGCCTTTGGTTTTCATAGGAGAGGGGATTGATGATGATGATTTCATAAAGTGGGCGGCTCTGATAGAGAACCCACTTTTTCCTACCAGTCATAGATTGTACACTCATCTTCTTGAATTGGGGTTCAATATATTTCTAATAACCGACATGTATGCTTATGAGAGGAATGCCACTGAGAAAAATCTGGTTCTATTTGGTTATCATTCATGGGAGGCACTTTTCTTGGGTGGGTTGAGCTCATCCTACCCATGGGCATGTGCATTAGCCCCCCTCGTCTTGAAGCTCACAAGGTTTCGTCTTCTCCGATGCATCTGCGAAGGAAGATAATAAAAAAATCTCATGCATTATTCCATTGTCTTTGAATAAATGGTGTATGTTGTGGGGCTCAAACAAGGGATTCAAACCATTATAGACTTAAACTCTGCCTAAGAAACCCGGTATCTATCTCTCAACGTCCAGGTTGTGCTTGATTGACATCTCCATTTTTTCCCAAAAACGTGAAAACTCCTCCCTCTTGGTCTAGAATTCCTTCACATATTTTTTCATTTGTTTTGCATACCATGTCATGTATATAATCGTTATGTGGTAAGAAAAGGATGTGAAAACATCTAGCTTCATTTAAATGTATAAAATAATTCGATAGGTAACAATTTCAATTTTTTGATCACCACATGGCGTAGTGACTCCAGTTTTCATTTTTTTTATCGCCACATGGCACAATGACTCCTGAGAAGTACATCCAAGGTATTTCTTGGAAATGCAAGGTCACATGGAGAGAGGGTCTTATAAATCTTTGTTGATATCCGAGTTGGTCACATGCAATAAAAACAAAAAAATCATCTCGTAAACCGTCTTTATTTCGAGGGAGAATTCAAGAATACATGCGTTGTAGGATCAGATATCAATCCCTGCCAAATATTTGTTAATGTAGAGGATTTAGAGCATGTATTTTTCTCAAACAAATCTCGTTGAAATTTTGCGTGATTAAGTCCTTATTATTAGCTTTAGTGTCATTGTTGATTGACTTTTAAGACTTAAATCAAGGAGAATGATGGAAAATTATTAAATCAATGAGTGAAAAATGGTTCGATATCATTTGAAGTGCAATTTACAAATTAATTATATATGGAAGCATAATTCCAATTTTATGCAAAGAAATCATGGAAAAACAAGTATAAATTTGTATAAAATGCAATGCGAAGACGTGTTGTGTATGTCTTTAAGTAGAGTTTAAGAAAAGTAAATTAAAGTTGAAAATTCTTGTACTGGCCATGTCTCGTGGAAAGTATTACTATTGAAACCCTAAAATAGTGGACAATATTGAACCCAAGATCTAGTGATAAATAAATGGCAAGGTTTTTCAAAGGAATTTATTGCAAAATCGTTGAAGAGGAGTAGTTTTGAGTTTTTGATCACCAAAGTTCGAGACATTGTTCTTGTAAGAGCCACAACCCTATGTGTTTTTAGATTTGTAATACATTGGTTTCTTGTATTAATGATATTTTCATAAGTACTTACTTGTTAGATTTATTTTATTTTAATTTTTTCTTAAGTACTTATTTTATTTGTTATATTTATTTTATTTTAAAAGTATTTAAGTTACATTGTGATCTGTTAGATTTTATTTTTTTTAAGTATTTAAGGTATGTTATCAAAGTTGTGCAGAGTTGAGAAAAAAGGTGAGCATATTTCAATGAGAAATATATTGAGGGTGAGAAAAAATACACTATATATGTGTTTTTTGTAATATTTTAGGCATTGAAGTATTGACATAAGTGTTTTATGTAATATTTTAGGCATTGACGTATTGAGGCTGTTGGAAGTTACAGTGGATTCCAGCAATTGCCAGGCTTCACTTTCTCCATTGAGATACTTGGCTTGTTGGTTTTTGGAAATGTAATACTAAAAAGTTGTTGGTTTGTTGGTTTGTTGGTTTTTCGAAATGTAACACTAAAAAGTTGAAGCCATATATTTATGAAATGATCCTGGTTAGTTTTGGGAAAATTCTGTATAATTTCCTTATCAGAACCTCACAGACTAATGATCTCTTTATCTCTATGATTGAGTTGAGGCCTCTCTGAGATGGCATGTATACACAAGCTAAGCCCGAAACAATGTTGCATTTAGTCCGTAGAATTGACGTTGGTGGAAAATCGGATGTCAGTTGAGCATTTTCAAACTTCTCGTAAATATTCATGCTCCATCTAAACACACAAAAAAATCTCGAATGTTCAAACAACATAACATAACAATTTGATCTCACTTTGGCATTTCCTTTCCCCGCTTTCGGGTTATGCTAGTTATAATAATAATAACATATCAGAGTTAAGCTAGACACAATATTAGTGGATGGAATTCCCTTTTTTGTGGGACAAAGAACCCTTTTGAAGGTTATCTCAATTGATCTAGAGTGAGAGGTGAATTTTTATTAGGCTTGTTGGCGAGTACATTTCCTCCGAAAAAATATATAATTGTTAATTTTCTTCAAAATATTGTTGATTAATTGGGTTGGTTTTCATTGATGTCAACCCTTGAAGCAAGTCTGGTAGCAAATTTCAATAGCCCCAATAGTATGATTAAGGGACTTCAGTTTGATTGATGTATAATGGTATGAAGTTTAATATATTTGTAAATAAGACTATTCTAGATGGATAGTACATGTCATGCCATTTCTGGTGATTGTGGAATGTCACATAACTCCTCACGGTTAGAGAGTTATGGCCTGGTGAAGAGAGAACCCTCATGAATTATCTAGAAGGACAAAGAAGTCAAATTAATTCTAGAAGCTCCTAGAAGAGGTTGACTAGTCAACTGGGTGAAAGTAGGAGTTAGTCATGGATTAAGTTGTTGCAATAAGAAAATAATTTAATTTCAAGCAAAAGTGGATAATTTACTATTTGTAGCAAAGTGAGTTAGAAGTGGACAAGTGGTTAGAAGTGGGTTAGCCCTAAAATAAGGAAAGTGGGTTAAGTTGGTTAGAAGGTAACCCCTTGAGGAAGCTACATGGAAGTATAAATAAAAGAGAAAGACTCTCCCATTTAGCAGCT
Organism: Picea engelmannii; assembly: GCA_009831015.1. NCBI lineage: Eukaryota > Viridiplantae > Streptophyta > Pinopsida > Pinales > Pinaceae > Picea > Picea engelmannii. The sequence goes on from ML803651.1 coordinate 4,031, forward strand.
ATTGAATATCATTGAATATCTATTTTGTGAAAAGTTATTTGGGCTGGTTTTATTGATAGAGAAAAGTGTGGCAAGAAAAGTGTGGCAGAAAAATCGTGGTAGAAAAAGTGCAGCAGAAAAACCGCAGCAGGAAAACTGGGGAAGAAAAAATGCGACAGAAAAACTGCGACAGGAAAAGTGTGGCAGAAAAATCGTGGCAGGAAAAGTGCAGCAGAAAAATCGCAGCAACAAAACTGCAACAACAAAATGCGACAGAAAAATTGTGGCAAGAAAAGTGCGGCGGAAAAATTGCGGCAGGAAAAAAGTGGCAGAAAAATCACGGCAGAAAAAGCGCAGCAGAAAAAGTGCGACAGAAAAATCGCGGCAGAAAAAATGCGGAAGTAAATTTGCGGTAGTAGAATCGTGGCAACAAAACCGCAACAACATAACGCTACAAGAATAAAAAAGGTATGGTTTCCATATGTGTAGTGTTGAATTTATGAATCTAGTTGAGGGTTTTCCTTGTAAATCTGTTGGATGCCCTCTTTGAATTTTAGGGCTTGTTGTAGAGTTGATATGAGGAAGATCTACTGAATTTTAGTATTGGTTCATGTTTGAGGGATTTTGGTTGAGGCATGTTGTTGAAGTTATTGGTACATATAGAGGTTGTATAACAGTGAGGTTCTAGCACATGGTTTGAGGTACAAACTTGTGGTATAGTGTTTGAGGTATATGTGATCAGATCAGATTGGTTCATGAGTATACAGTGACAGGTTTCTCAGTGACATATTTGACATAACATGTTGTGACAATGACATATTTAGTTTCTACATTTGGCACTTATATTTCAGGGTGGTTGGATGGGGCAAGGATAGGTGGTTTTATCCACCTTCCGATTGTAGCCGGAGAACATAGGGGGTTGTAGCCTCCATTTGGTTGTAGCCATAGAATTGGAGAGTTGGAGCTTCCCTCGGGTTGTAGCCTGAAAATAAGGGGCCAGAGCCTCCTTCTAGTTGCAACTAGAAAACAAACGAAGTTGGTGCTTCCAATGAATGTAATTCTTAAAGAAAAATAAGAAAAAACATTATGTGGTTTTCTCCTGAATTGGGTTTCCACGTAAAAAATATTGGTGTATTGTGTATGTGTATGGTTGTTCATTTTTTCATGGTTTATTTACTCTGCACTTCTTGGATGATAATACTATATTGATCGTAAAGATAAATAACACTTGCATACTGTTGTTAAAATGATTAAAAATCTCTATTACTGATTCACTCCCCCTCTTAGTAATTCAACAATTGGTATCAGAGAAGGTTCCTTCAGAAATCAATTTAACCACTGAAAGGTAGATCATGGAGAGAAACAGTATGTATAAAAATGGAATTCCACAGTTTGATGGACAAAAGTATGCATTCTGGAGCAGAATGATGAAAACATATGTACACGCATAGGGATTTGAAGTTTGGAAATCAGTTGTATATGGATACAAAGAACCAACAATTCCACCAACAAATTACAATGAAAAAAAACTCAATCTAAATAATTCAAAAGCCACAAATGCACTTCTGAATGGTCTTTGTGATTCGGTATATACCAAAGTTATACATTGTAGCTCCGTTAAAGAGATTTGGGACAAACTTCAACTTATTTATGAAGGATATTCAAAAGTCAAAGCATCAAAGCTTCAAACTTACATAGGTCAATTCGAACAGCTAAAGATGAAGGAATATGAGAATATTGCAGCTTACTTCTTACGAGTTGATGAAACAGTGAATGCAATCATAGGATTGGGAGAAGAAATTGAAGAATCTGTAATTCTTCAAAAGGTACTAAGATCTCTTCCAATGAGATTTGATCATAATATCTCAGCATTAGAAGAAAGAGCGGATCTAGACTCAATAAACATGGATGAACTATAAGGAATCTTCACATCCTATGAAATGAGAACTGAACAGGAAAATCCAGGTATAAAATAAGTAGCATTCAAAACATCCAAAAGGTCAAATCAAAAGGGCAAGAAAAAATAAAAATAATATAGTAGCAACAGTGACATCTCAGAAGACAATGAAGAAGTGGTCAACTTTGTCAAAAGATTGAAAAAGGGAACCGACAGTAGATATAAAGGTAAGCTTCCATTGATTTGTTTTAATTGTGATGGTATTGGTCATTTTGATAACAAATGTCCTCATAAGAAAAAGAAAAGAAATGATGAAGATGATTCAAATAGAAAACAAACATATAAAGGAAAAAGAACAAAAAATAAAGTCTTCAAGAAAAGTTTATGCACCAAAGAAGACAACTCCTCATCAGATGAAGATGAAGTTAGTGAAAGTGAGACAGAAAGAGTTATATTCATGGAAATAGAAGATTTTGATAAAGAAGACACCGAAGAAGAACATGAAGAGGCATAAGTTGACTACCGAGAAGAATTGTTGAGTGCTATAGAAGTTATAAAAAGAGAAAAGAAGAAAAACAAGAAGCTCCAACCAAAACTAGACAAGAAAGAAGACACTCAAGAACTAGAGCAGATGATCATGGAATTGAAGGTTCAAATAGAAGAAGATAAGAGAATTGAAGAAGAACTCAAAAAACGGTTATAAGAAAGAGACAAGATCATTGGACATTTAGAAGTAGAGATTGTCACATTGAGAAAGGATCTTCAAAAGAAAAATATGTAGAACAACTCAAAAGTTTTGGATGACATTATCAGTAGTCAAAGGCCCAATCATGACAAGTCCAGACTTGGATACAATTAGACAGAAAAGGGATCAAGATCCAAAATGATAGATCAAGAAACATATCCAAAAATCTATGCAGAAACAGTTAGAGGGGATAGGAAGTTCTACAATGAAGATCATATGGACACTCATCCATCGAGAAGGTTCAAATTTCAAAATCAATGACAGTGAGAAACAAATAAGCCTCAGGAAGAAGAAGGATTCAGAAGAGTAACTCCTTTAAGAAGATCTTCAACTTCAAGGTATCAAACTATCTTTTTTGGTTTATGTTATGCATTCAATGATTTTGGACATAAAGCTGTAAATTGCAGAGCTAATAGCAGGATCATAAACAACTTCGAAAGTCATACACAAAATGGTTATCTAAGAAGGCCTAGTGAAACACATAGAAGAAGCTACAACAGGTTTGAAAAATTGAGCACTGAAGTGGGATGCTACAAGTGAAACAACTTTAGATAGATGGCCAAAGATTGTAGAATGGCACTCCCTCCTAGAGAATCACAACATAATAACAACAGTCCCAGAAAGGAACCTCAAAAGAAAACATGGATAAGAAAGAAGAATCAATATAGCAATGAAGAATGCACACTCGCTCTATAAGCTAAGCATAAGAAACATGGTTGGTATGTTGACAGTAGTTGTTCAAAGCACATGACAGGTGATGAATACAGGTTTCTAACATTGAGAAAGTAAATACATGGATCGGTCTCCTTTGGAAATGATGACTCAACTAGAATAATTGGAAAGGGCACAGTCAGAATTGGAAACAAGGATACCAAGGCAGAAAATCTTTTACTAGTGCAAGATATGAAACATAATATTCTCAGTGTAAGTCAAATGTGTGACCAAGGTCACAAGCTTATGTTCGATTCACAAAAATACGAGATAAGAAAAGCATGTTCAGGCAAATTGGTTGCAATAGTTGTAAGAACTTCAAACAACATATATGTATTAAGTGAAATTGGAAATGAAAAGTGTTGTCTATGGAAGGAAGATGAAGTTTGGCTATGGCACAGAAGAATGGGTCACATAAACTTCGATAACCTCGTCAAAGTCATCAAAAAGGAAGCACTCAGAGAAATGCCCTAGATCATGAAGCCAACCAACACTTTATGCGAGCATCGTCAATGAGGAAAGAAAACAAAGACCAGGTTCAAATCAAGGAATACTCAACGACAAGACCATTGGAAACTGTGCATACTAATCTATTTGGAACAACTAGAACAAAGGGTTTAAAAGGTGAGAAATACTTCATGTTATTGGTTGACGATTATATAAGAATGATTGCAGTTTGTTTTCTCAAGAATAAGTTAGAAGCATTTAAAAACTTCAAGGTATACAATGAAATGGATTCAAAAATCAAATGCTTGAGATCTGGTAATGGAGGAGAGTTTACTTCAAAGGAATTTATGGATTTCTGCAACAAATATGGTATAAAAAGGAAATTCTCTGTTGCTAGAACTCCTCAACAGAATGGGGTCATCGAAAGAAAGAACATGACAGTACATGAAATGGATCAAACAATGTTAATGGATTCCAAGTTGACATATGTTTTTTGGACGCATGCAGTGCATACAACAATTCACATTCAAAACAGAGTAATTCTCAGGAACAACAGTGACAAAACTCCTTACGAGCTATGGAAAGGAAGAGCAATAAATGTGAAGCACTTCAGAGTCTTTGGAAGCAAATGCTACATCAAAAGAGAAGATAGAAGAATGATAAAGTTTGATTCTCATGTAGACAAAGGAGTATGTGTTGGTTACTCAAGTAAAAGGAAAGCATACAAATGTTACAATCTAAGGCTCAACAACGTTGTGGAAAGAATCGATGTAACAATTGATGAGATAGATGGACGAAAATTAAAGGAAGAAGAAAAAGAGTCAGTGGAACAAGTTTACGAGGAAGAAGAAAAGGATGAAGAAGCAGTAGAAGGGGAAGATGAAGAAGATCAAATAGAAGTAGAAGAGAAAGAAAAACAAGTACCTCCATAGACACCTAGAAAACAAATATAGAAGAACCATCCGTCAAATCAGATTATTGAGAACAAAGATGTAGGAGTTGAGACTAGAAGAAGAATTCATTCACCAGAATAACTGCAACTAGCACTCTTATCTTCGATTGAACCAAACATTTTTTAAGAAGCCATCGAGGATGAATTCTGGATAAAGGCCATGGATGAAGAATTGGATCAGATAGAGAAGAATGACACTTGGGAATTGGTTTCAAGACCAAGGTACAAGAATGTGATCAACACAAAATGAGTCTTCAGAAATAAATTGAATGAAGATGGGCAGGTTACAAGGAACAAAGCTAGATTGGTATGTAAAGGATACACATAGGTTGAAGGTATCAACTTTGAAGAGGCATATGCCTCACTGCTCAGTTGCCAGAATGGAAACAATCAAATTGATACTAGCTTATGCATGTTCAAATAATTATAAACTGTATCAGATGGACGTGAAATCAACTTTTCTGAATGGAGAACTAGAAGAAGAAGTCTACATTGAGCAACCAGAAGGGTTTCAGTTATAAAAAATAAATATTATGTTTGCATATTAAAGAAGGCCTTGTATGCTCTCAAACAGGCCCCCAGAGCGTGGTCTTCTAGACTAGACAGATACTTACATCAGCAAGGGTTCAGGAAAGGAAATGCAGACAAAAACCTCTACATCAAGGTAACTCAAGATAGTATTTTATTAATTGAAGTTTATGTTGTTGATATTATTTTTGGAGGTGATGATGACAGGTTGAACCAAAAATTTGCAAAGGGTATGCATAATGAATTTGAAATGTCATTACTTGGAGAACTATCCTTCTTTCTGGGTCTTCAGATATGTCAAAGCAACCAAAGAATTTTTATTTGTCAAACCAAGTATATTAGAGAAATGTTAAATAGGTTCGGAATGGAAGATTGCAAACCAATCAGTACTCCGATGAAAACTAGTTGCAAGTTAAGTAAAGATGATGATTCAAAGTCTACAGATGAGAGGTAATACAGGTTAATGATTGACAACTTAATTTATGTGATAGCATCCATACTAGATGTAATGCAGACAATTGGACAGGTGACAAAATTTCAAGAAACACCAAAGGAATCACATGTTCTAGCAGTAAAGAGGATATTCATATATCTCAAGGGTACATAAGAGTTTGGATTATGGTATCCAAAAGTAAAGGATTTATCACTTATTTCGTACATAGATGCAGATTGGGTAGGTTGCATTGATGATCGATGAAGCACCAGTGGAGTAGTGTTCTATTTGGGTGAATGTTTGGTATATTGGCTAAGAAAGAAACAATCATCAATATCATTATCTACAACTGAAGCAGATTATATTGCAGCAACAACATGTTGTACACAGGTTCTATGGATGAAACAAACTCTGATAGATATACAGGTTGAGTATGATGACCCCATTCCAATCTATTGTGATAATAAAGCACAATCAATATCTCAAAGAACCCGGTGATGCACTCCAAGACGAAGAACATTCCAATCAAGTATCACTTTCTACGGGAATAGGTTGCAGAGAAGAACATTAGAGTTGAATATGTGGGAACAAAAGAAAAAGTGGCAGATATCTTTACAAAACCGCTTCCAAGGGAGGCCTTTGAGTATCCTCGCTAGAGACTCGGAGTAATTTCTACCCCAAAATGGATTCTTTTGAATTCTTATATTATATGTCTTAGATTTACACGAGGAAACACCATAAAGAGGACAGTTCAGTTTGGGGGAGTAGTTTCAGGAAGAGTTCAGTCAGGGTGAGCAACCCCAAGGACAATTCAGTTAGGGGGATCAACCCCAGATGAGAAGTTACCTTTTCCATTGATGTCAAAGGGGGAGAGATTTATCAGATGCAAGATAGAGAGTTAGATGCTTGGAGAGAGAGCATAGAGGCATGGTTTGACGGGGAGCGATGGTCACAAGGGGAGCATGAGCGATATGACTTCAATATTGCATCAGAGTGTTGTCATCAATGCCAAAGGGGGAGATTTTGATTAATTGGGTTGGTTTTCGTTGATGTCAATCCTTGAAGCAAGTCCAGTAGCAAATTCTGGTAGCCCTGACAGTATGATTAAGGGACTTCATTTTGATTGATGTATAATGGTATAAAGTTTAATATATTTGCAGGTACGACTATTCAAGATGGATAGTACATGTCATGCCATTTCCGGTGATATGTGGAACATCACATAACTCCTCATGGTTAGAGAGTTATGGCCTAGTGAGGTGGAGAACCCTCATGAGCTATCTAGAAGGTCAAAGAAGTCAAATTAATTCTAGAAGCTCCTAGAAGAAGTTGACTAGTCAAGTGGTTGAAACTAGGAGTTAGTCATGGGTTAAGTTGTTTTAATAAGAAAATAATTAAAAATAATTTAGTTGCAACTAGAAGTGGAGAATTTACTATTTGTAGTAAAGTGAATTAGAAGTGAGTTAGCCTTAAAAGAAGGAAAGTGACTTAAGTTGGTTAGAAGGTAACCCCTTGAAGAAACTACATGGAAGTATAAATGAGAGAGAAAAACTCTCCCATTAGCACCTATTGAATATCATTGAATATCTATTTTGTGAAAGGTTATTTGGGCATATATTATTGATAGAGAAAAGTGCGGCAGAAAAATCACGGCAGGAAAATTGCAGTAGGAAAAGTGATGCAGAAAAATAGGGGTAGGAAAAGTGCGGCAGAAAAACCCCAGCAGAAAAATCACAGAAGAAAAACAACGACAGAAAAATCGCAGCAGCAGAACGCTACAAGAAAAAAACAGGTATGGTTTTCATATGTGTAGTGTTGAATTTATGAATCTGGTTGAGGGTTTTCCTTGTAAATATGTTGGATGCCCTCTTGGAAGTTTAGGGCTTGCTGTAGAGTTGATTTGAGACAGATATATTGAAGTTTAGTATTGGTTCATGTTTGAGGGATTTTGGTTGAGGTATGTTGCTGAAGTTATTGGTACATATATAGGTTCTATAACAGTGAGGTTCTAGCACATGGTTTGATGTACAGACTTGTGGTATAATGTTTGAGGTATATGTGATCAGATCATATTGGTTGATGAGTATACAATGACAAGTTTCTCAGTGACAGATTTGATAGAACAAGTTATGACAGTGACATATTCAGTTTCTACATTTGGCACTTAAATTTCATGGTGGGTGGACAGGGCAAGGATAGGTGGTTGTAGCCACCTTCCGGTTATAGCCGAAGAACATAGGGGGTTGTAGCCTCCTTTTGGTTGTAGCCAAATAATTGGGGAGTTGGAGCTTCCCTCATGTTGTAGCCTAAAAATAGGGGGTCAGAGCCTCCCTTTAGTTGCAATTGGAAATCAAAAGAAGTGGTTTTCTCCCGCATTGGGTTTCCACTTAAAAAATATTGATGTATTGTGTATATGTGTGATTGTTCATTTGTTCATGGTTTATTTACTTTGCACTTATTGAATAATAATACTAAATAACACTTGCATATTATAGTTAAAAGGATTAAAAATCTATATTAGTGATTCAACCCCGTCTCAATAATCCAACTATTATTATTTTAAAATCTTAAAAAAAACACCATAAATCAATAATTTATTTTGTCCTTATAAAATAAAAGAAAAAACTCTTTATCTTATTATGGCTTATATTAGTATCTTTATAGATTTCTTTTCTTATATGTTAGATCATTTGTTTGCGTACACTTTTCCACCCAACTCAAATGCACAATTTCTTATTTCAT
>ML803651.1:13368-66511 GCA_009831015.1 Picea engelmannii
CAAGTGCAAGCAACACCTCTTTCCTCTTGACCTTGACTCTCCAAGCTTTCTTCTTGGCTGTTCAATTTTTGGGATGGAGTTTTGGGTGAAGCCTTCAACATTTGGCATCCCAATGTTCGATGAATCTATAGCACTAGCAATAGTTCACGCATGGGTTGCTTGACCTTCTAAAGTGCCAACAATTGCTAGCCTTATGACCCTTTTTATTTCCACGGAAACAAACCAAAGATAGTATGCCATACATTTTTCGGTCTGTGATGATATGCACTAGCTTGGTTGCTTGGTCCCCTAAGAATTGGAATAGATCTAGTTGGCGGAATCATGTCTTTGTTGTGCTCTTCCAAGCCTCTACAATCATATTTGATTTGCTTGCTGCACACTCATTTTCTCATTGCCATTTCCTTCATGGGAATGGCTTTTTTCCAGTTCCTCTTGCCTTGATGAAGGTGGTTTGAGATGAAATTATGCTAACTTTTTGTTTATTGAATCATAGGCCTTCATGCTTGGGCCTTTGTTGAGCTACAACCAAGATCAGAATCCCTATGCCTCCCTTGCCTAGCCCTTGGCCATCATAGCCCATTTGTCTCATGAGCTTGGAACTGATGCATCCAGTGTGCTTTTCAAAGTCATCAAAGATCTCTTGAGGAAGGATCTTGGAAAGTGATTTCACTAGGCTTGACTTCATCATGGTGTGTTGGCTTCCATAGTGGCAACAAAAGCAATTTACTTTGTCTCTTGGATAGATGCTTGTAGCTTCTTCAAGGCCTCTTCATTCCCTGTGAAATCTTGGTACATCTGAGCAATCACTTTGGTGAATCTCTCCTCTTGCCAATTATCCACCTGAGTGAACTTATCCTCCAATTGCAAGTGTTGCAGTGTGCGCTTGTCTAATTCTTCCCTCATGGTGGTGAAGGAGTTCAAGTGCTTTGCAAACTCTTTTTCCAACTCATCTGCTTTCTGCCTCCAATACCGACTTTCCTCTTGGATCTGCCTATTTATGTCTCTCAACCCTTCCATATTTTCCCTCTTCAAGGATTTTCCCATGCCAATGGCTTCAAGGTCTCTAACAAACCTACTTTGATACCATATGATTCGTAAACACGGATATCAATTGTAGGATAAAAAAATACCCTCTCTTATTTTCACTATTACATTGTAAAACATTGCTCTCTAGGAAGATTATACCTTAGTCAAAATAGAGGTTGTGCATCCTTACAATATTGTAGTTTTGAAACCATTCTTCACTCATCCATTACCATTCACCATAAAAAAACCCTTTGAATTGAGAAAACATTATGTAAAATTGATTCAATGTGGAAGAGGAATTGAATTGTGCGATGGTGCTATGGGTATGTTTTACACAACCCAAAAATGGTTGTACGTGATTAACAAGAACGCCCACAAACAGTAAAATGACCAATAAAGGGATTTCAATACTGTGGTGAGTGGGAATGAGATGGTGAAGTTTGCATCTACTAACTAGAACAAATCTTTCAAGCAATAAAACACACTCGATTCACAGTAGCAATTAAATGCACCATAATCATATATCTAGGTTATTATCTCCCTTCCTCTCATTTCCAATTGTTCTTCTCCACCATTTCATGAATTAAACCTCCCTCATTGGGGGTTTTTGGTCCCAAAAAATAGATTTGAATTTTGTATTAGGTGAGGGAATTTCTCCTCTACCTATTGTCACCCACTTAACCTCACTAGTCTTTTGATGTTGATGCATTTGCGTCTATCTTAAACATCTAATTGTCTTCTCTAGGGTTGATGCATTTGTTCCTACTCTTTACATCTTGGTTGGCTCCCAATTTTTCTCCATGCAACTATGTCCTCTGCAACTTCAATTTGTGAGTCTAGTACCAAGCTCTCCACTAAGGGTAGGATCTATTCCTTATCAGCGTCCCCATCCAAGATGGAGGGTTCAAACAATTTCAATTTTTTAACCTTAACTATTGAGTACATATGGATGTATGGTGGAAGTCCAACTTCAATTCATTGTAGAATTTGAAAAAGGTCCATACAGAGTCATCTTCAACATTTCCCCCCACCCTTGTAGCGTATCATTACTTAGGTAGACCTAGACTAAGTATCCAACTAGGACATTGTGTGCTTCCTGATGTTGGCCATGTCCAACCTTATATTTCTATTGCAATCTTTGGAACTATTCTTGAACTTTGGGTGTATACATTCGAACCTTTCCATAAACTTCGCTACTTTATCTATGTTTGAGTCTCCTAATCCCATTACGAAATTTTGTTGGTGATGTGATACATCAAATGGTGTTTTGGAAAGGAGTTTCAAACAAGTTTCAAATGTTGATAGACTGATGGAACTATGAATTCCCTTTGTAGGGCACACTTTCATCCAAGATGTTGGAACTCTTCCTATGATACAAGAGTCCAATTCACTACCTCAGTGTGAACATCACTTTGAGGGTAGAATGTTGTCAACATTTTGTAGCTTAATCCATCTTGTTGCACAAAGTGGCCTGTAAATTGCTTAATAACCATGAGCCTCAATTTGATATTATGGATTTGGACAAATCCAAAATGTACCCATACATGATTTAAAAACTAGAGTGTTTCTTCCTGCCCTATAATGGTGTTCTTGCAAGGAATACTCATGCACATTTTACCCAATGATTCATAGAAATATGGTCATTAATTTGTTTAGTCTTTTGGTAAACTATCTAAAATGTCCATAGAGATACTAGCAGTTGTTATGCACAATAACATTAAAATAACACAATAAACCAAAGTACACACCATGTACACCAATTGTGAACATGGAGCACCACTCCAAGATAGATAAGATAGATGAATTACACAATAACTCCTTACAGAATGGGATAACCTCCTCCAAATACCCCATTACATTCATACATCAAAATCACATGTTTAGTCAATAATAAGTGCATGATCTCTATATATACATATTCACAAATTGCACATGTGGACCCTTTATTAGGTTGACCACTATTAATATACATTTAACCCCATATATTCCCCCCTTGGGGTCATATCATATACATTTAACCTCATATATGCCCCCTTGTGGTCATGGGACTCCAATATAGATAAGAGATATGAGTTACACAATAACTCCTTAAAGAACAGAGTAATCTCCTCCAAATACCCAATACATTCATACATCCAAATCCTATGTTCCTTTAATAATGATCATATGATCTCTATATATAACTATTTACACATATACATTTAACCCATTTCATATACATTTAACCCCATATATGCCCCCCCTTGGGGTCATATCATATACATTTAACCCCATATATTCTCCCCTTAGGGTCATGATATGACCCCAAGGGGGGCATATATGAGGTTAAATGTATATGTAATAGTGGTTGACCTAATAAAGGGGCCACATGTGTAATGTGTGGATAGGTATATATAGAGATCATGTAGTCATTATTGATGGAACATGTGATTTGGGTGTATGAATGTATTGGATATTTGGAGGAGGTTACCTTATTATTTGAGGAGTTATTGTGTAACTCGTTTCTCTTGTTTATCTTGGAATGGTGCTCCACACTTACATTTGGTGTACATGGTGTGTACTCTAGTTTATTGTGATATTTTAAGGTTTTGGTGCATAACAATTGTGTAGTGCATAGTCCAAGTTTCCAATCAATTGGTTTGTTTGTGCTTCAAAGAGTGCATCTTGTAATGAATCTCAAAACATCTACTTGCATTTTTGGACAATATACATATCTTTACTAGTTTGCAACAATTTTTTTGACCCCAAAGACCATCTACTCTCAAGTTATGGGCTTCTATCAAGAATTGTACCCTGTGGTATTCTCAACTTGCTCATTTTATACAAGAGTCTTTCCTTTATGGTATACCCTGCCTCCAATTTTGATTCTATAACATTCTCCTACAACTATGAAATTTTGGTTCATCAACATATTGGTCCATTTACTCCTCATGGATGAAAGGATCTGATTTCATATTGGTAATTATTCTAATGAATTTGGACATTGGAGCTCTAAGAAACATACCTATTATTTTATTAGTTGTACCCTTCTTAACTTGATTAACAAATTGAACTATAGAAAAATATCATCCATATTTGGAATGCCAGACTTGTTGTAACTTTCTTGGTGTGTGTGAGTATTTCAACTGCTAATGCTCAACATGGATGATTGTCTTTCCCTAGTTAGTAATGTTTCCACTCCTTCACATCTTGGACTAGTGGATATAACTCTCATACATAGAATGGTTCAATAGTGCCCTTGAGAACAACTATGAGTGATAGTGCTCTGGGTTTCCTCCTTGCTTAAGCACCCCTCCCATGGCATACCTTAAAGCATCCATGACAATCTCAAAAGATAACAACAATTTTGGCAATGCCAAAACTAGTGCATTGGAAATTTTCCTCTTTTAACACTTGAAAAAAATTCTCTTAAGTCTTTCCCCAAACAAAAGACTAACTACCAAAGGTCAAAACATGCAAAGGTGTCATAATTTTAGAAAATAACGCCTTAAAATTTGAAGGTATTGAGTATCTCCCATAAAGTTTCATAACATTTGATAGTCTTGGCCATGTCATAATGAATTCAATCTTTATTGGGTCTATCTTCAATGCTCCTCCACCAACCTTAAAGCCTAGATAGACTAAGGATTGTTTTTCAAATTCACACTTCTTTGAATTCAACAATAACATATTCTTTTGCAAGGTTTCAAGTGTTGGAAATAATAGGTATGCTCATTTAACCATAGACAATATAGCAATATTGTCACCCAACCATAGGCCAAAACCACCCTCGAGCACCTTAACCTTGACATAGAATAATTTTGGAAGCAAACCCTAGGCCTAATAGCCAATCAATGTAGAGTACCTCTCTCTAGAGCTAGCACACAAGGTAGAAAGTCCAAACCATAACCAATAGAAAGTCCACGCTTAAACCGAGAATACAAGTTGTAGTAGTTGCAGCTGCAACTACTCTCCAAACTTGTGCACTTACTCAGTTTCTGCAGTGCGCACTCTTACATTTATGCAATTGTGAGTTGTGTGTATCAAATGAGATCTAGCGTCCTGTATTTATACTGCTCCTGCTTAGCTGTCTGGGCCGACTTCTCATTCTGGAGGCTAAAAACTCAATATTAAATATTTCTTTTAGCCGACTTTGTCTTCTAGGGTTATGTCAGTGATTTTAGGGTTTCTTCTTGCTTCCCGGAATATTATATTCTTGTCAGGGTTACATGTGGAGTTTAATACCTCCCACAGCTACCATAATATCAACACTCCCTCCTAGATAGGGAGGTGTTGAAAGAAATGGTCTTGAGCACAAACACACCATTCAATCGGTAGCATCATCATAGCCATACATGTAATCTCATGATTAGATCACGAGCACCATCATCACTATCAGTATCATCTGATAGCATCGACTGCATCATCTCTCAAAGACATACTCCATATCAGTAATCAAGCATGATTATGAATAAGTCACTCACTCCACAGAGTGATACAAGAACTATTCTTCTAATCTAGACATATGTCCTAGAAGAATAACTATTCCAACATATGTTGAAAGCCACGCCATGGGCTACAAAGACTATTCTTCTAATCTAGACATACGTCCCAGAAGAATAAATGTCCTGGACCATTTTCCACATAGAGAATGTCTATCCACCAGCACACTGACTATCCATCTAGTTGATAATCATTTTCAACACTATTGATAGTCTTCATGGAAAGCAGAACAATGCCATTCAATAGAACACAACTGTGTCTATCCATAATGGTACATAACTACTATCCAGTGGTACACAACCACACCAAGTAGCACAAAGCTACTTAATTAGTGACACACAACCAGTGGAACACATCAACCACAGTAGCATACATCTATTGTCCAGAGACATACAATCTCCATAGCAATCATATCATCTGATATCAACCTACATAAAAACAATATTCTTCCACTCACATATGTGAGATTTGGAAGAGCATTTGCCCTCAGAAAGTGAAACATCAACCATGGGCTATCTGGACTATTCTTCTCAAGCACAAAAGAACAATTGTCCCTGATTTTTTTTATCCTGGACCATTCACCTAACTGGGCCATTCCTTCGGCACTAATCATAGTGCAACCTAGAGAGAATGAGTCTACTCTAGGGAATTCTTGTCCTTGATTGTTGAACCTGGACCATTCACCTAACTGGGCCATTCCTCCGGCACTAAACATAGTGCAACCTGGAGGGAATGAGTCTACCCTAGGGAATGCCTGTCTGGACCATTTCCTAAGGAAATAATTGTCCTGCACCAACCTCCAAAATGAGCCATTCTTCGAAACTTCTCACAACTGTGAACTTTGAAAGAATGACCGCCCGACGAGGCTGACCATTCTACTTGACCACTATTGAGAGTCACTGCCAAGAAGAATGACCGTCCTAGACCATTCCCCCACACCGGCCACAAGTGGAATCGTTGTCTAGTGTACATCAACAATCTATCAAACCATTTTCATTACGAAAATGACTGTCCAATCTGGACCATTTTCCGAACTGGAAAATGCATGTCCGTCAAAAATATCAAACCACTTTTCGAACTGGAAAGGAACTGCTCATCCTGGACCATTTTTCGAACTAAAAAATGATTTTCCATAAATCAATAACACATCAATGCTTCCTCCCAACCTGGGAGTAATCTCTTCCTTTTTCAATAAGGAAGTTGTCTCCACAAGCCCCAACTTGCAAGCTTTTTATCTTGAACAAAGGTTTTACCAAAATATCTGCTATCTTCTCATCTGTGGAGATATATTGGAGAACCACTTCTCTTTTATGGACTTCATCACAAAGAATGTAATGCTTGATCTCAATGTATTTTGGTTTGTTATGGAACACTGATTTTCTCTGAAGGCTTCATGTAGCTCTGATCATTACAATATATATCATGGTCGAATTCAACACTTTTGTTTCTTGCTAGCTCATGACATTGTGGCAAGGATCAAACTGAAACATATCCAAGTATCACTTCTTCTGTCATCATGAGAGTTTTCCATGGATTAGCAATCCATCATCCCTAACTTCTGAGTAACTATTCTAATACACTCTCTCTGTCATAGAAAGTTTTCACCACGCTTCTGTTGTATATGAGATACTATGCATCAAGTTGTTTGAATCCATACAAGGTCTTCTTATATCTGCATACATGGGTCTCTTTCTAGTATACCTCAAAAACTTGAGATTGCTTTACATAAGCTACTTCCTCAAATGCTCTATTGGGAGAACAGTCTTTTACAACCAACTGATGTAAACTTCAATTTGTGGATACTGTAAGAGATATAATAGCTCAAATAGAGGTGTATTTGGTTTACGGGAACAAGCTATTATCATAGTCTTCTCCTCCTTATGGAAGAACCTCTAGTTTTGAATCTCCCAATGCTTCCATTCATAATCCTTTTTCACAATTTCTTACATATATTGTTCTTCATCATAACTTCCATTTCTTTTGCTTGATTGCTTCAAGTGGGTTCAAACCAAGCTGGTAGTCTTGTGATTCTCGGTATAATAACTGGTTGTTCTGGATTTTCTTTCTCTCTTGGAATCTTCATGTTCTTCCTCAGGTTTCTCTTTATCTTTTGCGTCCATGGATTTTTCTATAGATTCTATTCCATGAAGATTCCAACTTCTTCCTTTCATCATAGGATCATGGATGTAGATGGACAACCAAGGATATTTTAAGGATTCTTTTCAAAGAAAACTTCTTCTAAAGTCAAACTGAACACGTGTTTCTTTTCATGGCTGTTACTTTCAATGGGAACATGGACAGATACTTCATAATCCTCAATGGATCATATTATTTAGGATTAGCTCCCTCCTAATCCTTGCTTCATATATGAATGCATGCTCTTCTTTTGGAATTATGTAATCATCTCCCTCTATCTGAAATAGTCCATGTTTCCGTCTGCATTCTTATTGCTTTCTACAAGGTGTCACAAGTATTTTTCTAATTTCTTCTTGGTTGTTGACTTCTTTCTGTTTTGACTTCTTCTAGGTTTTCTTCAAGTTTGATTATGATTTCATCTTATCTTGCAGTAGTTACTTATGTAATAGATTCCACATGAATTGTTACCAAGGATTGTCAATGTACTTTATCTTTTCATGTGTATTTCTTGACTTGTAATCATCATGATAGCAATCCTTATCTTGTTATTCTTCCATAGGTATTGTTTCACTTGAACATCTTATCTTCTAAGAAATAGATATGCAAGATCTGTACAGAAACTATGTAAACATGGTATGTGCAAGAACTATGAAGAATAATGTTACCTTGTTTTAGAAGATGAAGTATGTTTTATCCTGCTTGGCCTTCTTTGAGGGTTCCCTTTCTTTGACAACTGATGCTTCGTGTGTTTCCTTCCTTTTCTTTAACTCAGAACAATGATTCTTGTAGTGACCATATTTTCGACAGTTGAAGCATTGTGTTTTTGACATATCTTTCTCTTGATTTGGTTTCTTCCTTGATTCAAACTTTTTCTTATTCCTAAATTTCTTGAACTTTGTTGTGTAGGCTTGATCATCATCTTTCCTTTGAAATTTCTCTTTTGCGCTAATCCTTGATTCTTCTTGTGCACAACAAGTCCAAAGTTCTCCAAATGTGGGATACTCCTTCCTTGTGTTCATGCTTGCGGCAAATGCATCCCATGTCTTGGGAAGACCATTGAGTACTATATTTACCAGTTTCTTCTCTGAAATGATTTCTTCAATAGCTTGTAGGTGATCTCTTAACTGAGAGATTCTCACAAAGTATGATGTTATGTTTTCATCATCATTCACTTTCATGTCACAGAACTCATTCTTCAGACTCATTACTTGTCCAATGTTTCTTACTGAGAAGAGGTTAGTTAGGGCATCGTACATACTCTTAGATGAGTCAAGATGAGATATTTATGGTATCAAGTGGTATTTTACAGAGTCCACTATGATACTCATGGCACTGATTGCACTGTCCTTAAACTTCTCCATAATTGCAATGTTCTGAGGTTCCTTCTCTTTTCCTTCTTCAACCTGTGGTTCCACAATATTTCCTTTCACGATATCCAACACTTTATTCTTGGAAAGGATGAGGTTAGTGCTTGTCTTCCATGCTCTGAAGTTAGAAGCCCCTTCTAACTTGTTTTCTAACTTCATAGAGTAAGTCATGACTGCTTTGATTTGGTCAACCTTTGACTTTAACCAAAAACTCAAACTTGGTGTCTTAGCTTGCTGAGAGTACCAGGAGGTGCGCTGGGTTAGGGCGCACTAGGATATCTAGAAATTAGGTCAATCTCTTCACTTAAGGTGCCTCAACAAGAGGGTTAGGGTTTCGTTGCTGCAGAAAAAAAATTGACTGCAACTACAACTGTAACTGAGCAAAATCCTCTCAATCTATCTTCCAATGGTTAGACTGTCCGAAGATAGTGTTGGCCCACAAAATGTTAGAAATAATATGTGTGCTTGTTTAACCATAGACAATATAGAAATATTGTCACCCAACCATAGGCCGAAGCCACCCTCGAGCACCTTAGCCTTGACAGAGAATAATTCTGAAAGAAAACCCTAGGCCTAATAGCCAATCAATGTAGCATACATCTCTCTAGAGCTATCACACAAGGAAGAAAGTCCAAACCATAACCAATGGAAATTCCAAGTTTAAACTGAGAATACAGGTTGCAGTAGCTGCAGTTGCAACTACTCTCCAGACTTGAGCACTTACTTAGTTTCTGCAATGCACACTCTTACATTTCTGCAGTTGTGAGCTATGTGTATCAAATGATATGTGGCATCCTGTATTTATACTTCTCCTGCTTAGCTTTCTGGGCCGACTTGTCATTCTAGAGGCTAAAAACTCAATATTAAATATTTATTTTATTTGAATTTGTCTTCTAGGGTTATGTTAATGCTTTTAGGGTTTCTTCTTGCTTCCCATAATATTATATTATTTTCAGGGTTACACATGGAGGTTAATACCTCCCGCAACTACCATAATATCAACATCAAGTGCTTTCTTTACATGTTTCACATGCTCTTCCCAAGTGCCATGGAGGATGCATATACCAACTATGTATACAATTAGGAAAGAATCATTGTAAGGTCATATAAATTCATTCATCAACCTCATAAAGTTGTCTATGCATTGCATAGACAAAAAGGAAGTACCAACCATTCATCCAAGCCTTGCTTCATCTTGAATGTTGTCTTCAAATGTTCTCTTTCTTACTATGCACCTGATGGTACCTTGATTTTAAGTCCAACTTAGTGAAGTATTTTACATGTTGCAATTGGTCTAAAAGATCATAAACATGTGATATACGATATTGGCTCTTTATAATAATATTTTTCGATGCAATATATTCTATGCAAATCCTCCATGTATGATCTGTAAACAATGGACTTATATCCCACTCACTTTACCAACACAAATCCTCTGTGGAAATTAATTTTTTTCTCTATAAAACCCGCTTAGTCTTGATTACAAGGTCTCTATCCTTAGTGTCGCTTGCACACAACAATTGGATAATAGTGCCAATAATAAACAAGATTTGAGTGCAAAATGCTTTGTTGTTATCACTAGGAAGACACACAAGCATTGGATGTGCTTATTTTCTTCAAGGATTGATATATTTCATGTTTGCAATGTTTTTTTCTCATAACCAATTGAATGACACACCCTTGAAATCCATTTGTGCAAGAACTCTATTCAAGGGTTCAAATCCAATTTCTAACTCCTTCATTCATGCTCCTCTTTAAAATAGAAGGCACATCCAACTACTCACAAATATGAGATATATGGTTGAGTTTAGTGATAAAGTGTTAGGTTCTAATTGTGCAAGAAATGGCTTCCAATTGTTTACTCAATATATTGTAATGCTAGAAGAAATGTTCAATTCAATGGTCTAGATTTTTATGTATTAATTTTCTAACCATCCATTAAGTTTGGCTTGAACTAAACACTAACAATCCCAATAATTTTTCTCATAACTCTAATGAATCAACAACTCTATTTAATAATCAATTTAATTCACTTCTTGAATTAAAAGACGAGGCAATGGAATAACCAACTATTGATCTTGGATTGGCCTTATATCCCCCAAATCTTAGCTCATAGGTGAAATGCAACCTAGCAAAAACTCACACAGATACATGTATGGTTATAACAATTAATGAGAACCACATAAGAAAGTAAATGCTTTCTCCATCGTCATTCCTTTCTAGACATTCACTAAAAGAACCTAGAGGATTATTCTAGCCAAGATTTGATGGTGACATGAAAATTAATTTGAGATAGACAAAAATAAACAAGTGCCAACAATTGATTATCGTGGTATGTCACCTCAACTATGTAGAATACCCATGGTTAATGGAGGGAGAGAATTATTGTAATATGCTACTAATTTATTAATGCAATTGATGTCTACAAAAAACCATACAATGCAAAGTCAAGGGAATTCATATTGAATTTCAAAATTTTATTCAATAGTCTTGATATGAAAAAGATGCTAGCCATTTCCAATGTCCAACTCACATACCAATGCCCAACAACCACTATCCAATGCATAACCTTGGAGGGATCAATTAGCAACATCTATCCTCTCTTGGGATCGTCACTCTGATGTGTATGACCTTGGAAACATAAAATACACATCATTTAAGTTGGAAAATACATATCATGTAAGTTAGCATTGGGATGCCAACGGTCTCCTTCAATTCAATGTTTTTTTAAATCGTATAGTTCCTTTCAATCACATTTAGAAACTCAATTATTAATTTTCAATGGTTATCTCATGAGAACTTTTGATCTTGAATCTCAAAGTAAGATGAATGATGGGCATTACAAATCTATTAACATTCTTCAAGTTCTCATGGGGAATGAAATCCCGAGTAAACACAACATAACTACAATTGGGAATTTTTACTTGGCACAATTGAGACACTTAGAACAACATATTAACCATGAATAAGAGTGTTGGCGTGTTTGTTTAGATTTTATCTATTTCTAAACACATAACTATTGTGTGAGTTAAGCTCATGTAGATTCTTACAACTACCCAACTAGTCTTAGGTGTTTGTTGGGCCTATTCAATCCTATAAATTGAGCAACTATCCTTGTAATTAAATCATTAGACAAATATCATATATAAAAAATATAGTCTTTCTGCAATTGGTCTATTTTTTATATGGAGTTTAAGCTCTTGTATGATCTAGGTTAGTCTCAATTTAAAACATGGTACCAGAGCAAGTGCTTCCTTCCTTGATTGTTTCATGAGCAGGTGTATACCTGTCCTATCATCTTTTTCAGATACATTTGTTGGTTGTGTTGATCCATATCTACGATTTGAGGAAATTCGTGAAGTTGGGCGAACTACATTCTGAATTTTTTTTGCAGATCTGATCTGGGCATGCCTGCACAGATTTTGGCCAGGTGTGGGCTCTCTGATCTTAACCTTCTTTTCTTTTTTTTCATATTGATAGACCAAGTGGCCAATCCATCGTGGATGACTACCTCGAGCTCTTTGGTTAGAGTCTCTGTCAACTTAACGACTCTCTCGGGTATTTACAGAGCTCATAATGGATAAGGTAGGAGGCTGACAACGTCCATACTTGGCTTAGCATGTCTTTGAAAAATCAAGCCATAAAAATAGACTAAAAGATGATGAAATTGTTGAGGTCTTTCCCTAGCGCATTAACCAAGACCCGGTCATCCATTCTGTAAGTGAATTTTTGTTGTGATGGATACCAAATCATCTCTCTAAGTGGTATCCATCTCTATCGATAGGATTTTGATCCAGGTGGATATTCGTGGCCACCCACCTGTTCCAACTGGCTCCTCTTTTCAGTTTTTAGTACAACACGTGCTTTTGTACTTCTTTGTAATTGTGGGTTCTACACTTTTGGGGCTGTTGAAATACCTACACATCTTCTAGGTGGATACTAGTGGCCTCCCAGCTAATCCAATTGGTTTATTTTGTATGTTTTCATGTCAGGACATCTTGTTATACTTACAGGGCCATTTTGGGGCACTAAACAATGTTTTTTTGGCTCGCCATAGTCAAATTCTAGACAGAGTCAAATTTTGATGGTGTAATGCGTGGTTCTCGAAAAGACCTTTCCAACCGGATATCACGCGCCTAAAACAGAGATCGTATGCAAAAGTTACGACCTCGGGAAGTTAATGTACTAACTTACCCAAACAGGGCCCACATGACTTTTGGCGTTTCATATCCTAGGGTTAGGTTTTTGGATTTCTAAGGTTTTGGCATTCATGTTTATCATAAAAATGCCTTCAGAGCCTCATTGTAATCATATTCTTATGAATGAGCGTATCTGTCACATCTCTTCTCAAAGATAAAGATGCCACCATTCTAGCGGGTCTTGCACTCTATATTTTTACAGTCTCTTTACAATTCTTTCATTAATAGAAATCAAGTATTGTTGTATTTCTTTGTTTTTGAAAATTTTCATGAGTATTTCATTATAATATCTCTTCTTTCATTTCATTCCAAATATAATCCGGATCAGTGGTATCAGAGCATGTTGCTCTTGATCGTTTTCCAACGTATGTCCCCGACGAGGTCCGAGTATAGCCAATTGGGTCTCTAGTTTGTCTCTCTTGAGGACAATCACTCTCGCACACCCAATAAACCCTCGATGGACGCAGAAAAGAAAAATGGTGGAGCAGAAGATTCTATTAACCTATTGCTTGAGAAATCTCTTGCGTGACAGAGGGATGAAATGATGGATAATTTTGCACATATCCTTCAACATCTGTCGATAGCAACAGGAACATCTTCATCAAGTGAACATTTTGGAGGAAAATCTCCCTTCAAGGTACAAGTTAATTTTGATATTCCCATATTTGAAGTTCATATAGATGTTGATACCTAGAAAAATGGTTAAATCTATTAGAAGGTTATTTCTCTGTTCAAAATTTTTCCGACAGGGAAAAGATCACCTTCACACTCCTCAAGGATCTCCCCCATGTCAAACATTGGTGGGAAACTTACTGGGAGCAAAGTTCCACAGAGGAATCTGGAATATATGGGGTCAATTCCACATGTGATTTTTGTGTGGATGCGATCAAAGAACAATACTATCATGTTGATAACTATGAATACCAATACATGAGGTGGACCACACTGCGGCAAGAGAAGAGCCAAACAATGTTGGAGTTCACAAATACTTTCCATACCTTGCGCACCAACATGGGTATAAAATACTTTGAGCAACATATAGTTTTGAAATACCGTGGGGCTCTGCATAGGTACATCCAAACAGAAATGGATTTCCTAAACATCTCATCATTGGGAGTTTCCTATCGATATGTTGTCAAAATCGAGCATAAATTTAGGCACTAGAACAAATGGGAATTCAGGTTTGCAAATCTGCAACAACCAAAGCACGATAAAGACGTCCGTAAACAAAACCCTCTAGAAAACCATTCCAAGACACATGACAAAAAGGGTAAAGTAAAGACGAAGAATGACACTGGGAAGTTGTGTGACTTCCACAAAATTCCCTGGCACAACATCGATAAATATCTCTCGAAACAGTCATTGGTGGTCGAGGTCAAAGACACGGAGCCGAACCTTGATTCAGAATCCAATCCAAAAAATATTGAAAACAGACAGATCATCGATGCAAACCCCACTACTACTGTTGTGACCACAACATTTCAGCTAGAAGAACCAATAGATCCTGAAGAGGGGGAGCACCTCTTCCATTCACATATGTGGGTGAAGGGGACCCCATTTCATTTCATTGTTGGTAACGGTATCCAAAAGAACCTCATCTAAGATAAGATCGTAAAAATTTTGGGGTTGTCGACAACACCACACTCGCAGCCATACAACATCAAGTGGCTTCACCGGGGACGAGATCTTCATGTCAGCCAACAATGTTGCATGTCCTATGGCATCCATCCCTTCAAGAATGAGGTAGTGTGTGATATTTCCCTTCTTGATGTCTATGATGTTGTTTTGGGCCAACCATATATGTGGAAAGGTCGTGCTATCTATGAGTCTAGACCCTATAGTGTCACTATTACTTTGGGAGGTCAACTCTACAAGATACCAGAGGTAGTTCTGACTACTGCTCCACCAAAACAACACCACAAGGTAATATATCATACTGCAAAATTCATCCTCTTCACAGTCTGTTCAAAGGATGCACAAAAGACCACTACAACCACTACAGCCTCAACACCTCCTATCCAGAAAAAATAGATTGTCGAAGAGACAAAAGATATTGTTTCTTAACCTACAATGGTGCCTACACAATGCCCCATCCAACCCAGAAACAATAGGTTTGTGGAACAGATTCAACCCCTCCAACAACAAGTTTGTGACAGTCTTCCACGAGCCAAGAAGCACAACTTCTCCAACAAGGTACACAACTCACCAAACGTCATATTCAGAAAATGATTTCCCCTCTTCCCTAGGCACTCAACGCAATGGAGACCATTTCTTCCTAAGGGGGGAGGATTGATCTAGGTGGATATTGGTGGCCACCCACCTGTTCCAACTGGATCCTCTTTTCAGTTTTTAGTACAACATGTGCTTATGTACTTCTTTGTAATTGTGGGTTCTACACTTTTGGGGATGTTTGAATCCCTACACATATTCCAACTAGATACTGGTGGCCTCACACCTAATCCAACTGGCTTATTTTGTATGTTTTCATGTCAGTACATCTTGATGTACTTTCAGGGCTGTTTTGGGGCACTAAACAATGTTTTTTTGGATTACCATAGTCAAACTATAGACAGAGTCAAATTTGATGGTGTAATGTGTGGTTCTCAAAAATACCTTTCCAACAGGCTATCACACACCTAATACGGATATTGTATGCAAAAGTTATGATCCCGAGAAGTTAATGTACTAACTTACCCAAACGAGACCCACATGACTTTTGGTGTTTCATCTCCTAAGGTTAGGCTTTTGGATGTCTAGGGTTTTGGCATTCATGTTTACCATAAAACGGTCTTTAGAGCCTCATTGTAATCATCTTCTTGTGAATGAGTGTAGTCGTCACATCTCTTCTCAGAGATAAAGATGCCACCATTCTAGTGAGCCTTGCACTCTGCATTTTTACAATCTCTTTACAATTATTTCATTAATAGAAATCAAGTATTGATGTATTTCTCTGTTTCTGGAAATTTTCATGAGTACTTCATTGTAATATCTTTGCTTTCATTTCGTTCTGAATATAATCCAGATCATATTTGTTGGAAACTGAGTGGTCGTGGCCTTTGCAACTGCATTGGTGCAGGATCTGAAGGAGAATCCACTCTCCTATTGCGTCACAAAGATCCATAAGACCATAACTTCCATCATGGCATGCCTGTTGGAATTAATGGGAACTTCTTCATGTCTGATTAGTCGAATTTATCATACTATGAATTAGATTTCAGGTGGGGGAAGCCATTCTACGCAGTTCCCATAGTCAACAACATAGCGACTCACTTTGTACTTATGTTGTCGAATAACTATGAGGAAGGGATCGATGTGTGGATTACGTTGGGACTGTATTAGATGGAAAATTTTGAACAACTCGTCAACAAGATCTAGGCTCAACTGATACCTATCATACCCCTCCAAAATAAACTCCATATATGATAGGGGTGTCCATGAGTGGCATTGTTGGCCATCTTGACTTTCCACCAATTATATGGGAGACATATTTTAGCTTCTCTTCCCCATCTATCCGAAAAATATTTTTTTCTCGGTGGTCGTCATGTTTTCATAGATATCCTATTGCTTTCTATGTTTGTGGTTGCAAAAATCTTTGTGATTGATGATAGTGTTCCTCCTTGCTTCATGAGCATTCTTTTATTGGGATTGTTGCATTCCTTTAATGCTTTGGAATCATGTTTCTATTCAAAAGGGAGATCCATATTAGATGATGTTGTTCTTTTTGAATTCTTAGCCTTCAATGCTTCCAGTGATTCATGACACAGGGGTTTGTATTTTTATGGTTCCATTTTTTGAAGTGGATATGGACGGGAAGATGACTCAATGCTTTGTGGTCGAATGAGGAGATTAGGTTCAAATCCAATTGCTATTGTGTCTGACCAATCAAACAAATACCCATTTGTATGAGAAGGAGTTTGTGTTTTTATTTTGAAGTTCCTTTGGCAGAGTGTTTATTTTTCCAATTTATTGTATTTTCAAGGTTATTGGCAGAGTTTCTACCTTTAACACTTCAATGAAGCCTCCTTTTCATGTATTTTTTGAGGCATTGAGAAGAGCATTCTTCTCTCTTTCCAACAGTTGGTTTCACTTCACATTTGATGCCTTTTTAAGATTCTTATGGGCTAAGTAAATTAAGAGAATTGATTCCTCACTTGTACATGGGTACCTAACATGGCCTTGTTTGTCGGGACCCATATCGAGGATTGTTGTACATGATAGCTATTTATGGTACCTTTCTTTCTACACCTTTGAGTAGTGGATTCTATGCCACTTGTGAAGATAGTTTTAGGAGTGTAACTGAGCATTTGTCTCCATGTACTGCCTTGTTCCACAATCTCTTAGAGATTGCCACTTTGGAGTGTTTCTTGCTTAGGTTTTTTTGCATATTTTCCACCTTTAGCTCGTACTCCATACTTTAGTCATTAGTTGTGAAATCCATTCCCATCATCCTTTCCACTCAGTTCAACATTGTGGGGTGGGTGGTATGCAATGCTTCCTCGAGTGATTCCTTATGCTTCACCATTTTGTTTGACATCAACTACTTTTAAGAGTGATCCTTGTATTGAGCACCAATTCCTATTTTGACTCAGTGGTTGCAATGACTAGTGACTCATCCACTCTGATGAGATGGATTGGCATCCATAAGGACACTCATTTTATGAATTTTTTTTCGAATGTACATGAATACCTCATTAGGATTTATGTGTCAGGACTCATTTTAGAGGATCGATCTCTTTGCTTGAGAAGTTGGAATTCGTATTTCTACATAGATCTTTGATGGCATTGAAAATGTGGGGTTAACTGGCCCTCTTTAGAGTTGTTTCCATACTTCTTGTTAGGAGTTTTCGACATCCATGTGCCTCATTGCTCCTTTTATGGTTGCTAACATTTTACTCTATTTGAATCCTTTATTCTAGTTCTTCACCAACACCTATTTTTTGAATCATTTATGTGATGGTTGTTAGTGTTTGCTATTCTCATGCCTTTGCAACCAATCCTTTTCAACTTCAAAATTCAACCATATTCTTTGAGGTTACTTGGCCCTCTTATTCAGAGCTTGGTCATACTTCCTGATTGGAGCTTTCAACCCCCGCGGACCTCATTCTTTTTCTTTTCAATGCATATTTGTGGGATCCTTTTCAACTTTATCTCCAACTCCATTTTCAACATTGGAATTTTTCTCTCTTTTGAGAGGAGATTTTTCCTATGGGTTTTCTCCTTTTCTCCAGTTATGTGAGTTTGTACATGGGTACCAGGCCTTTTTGTCGAGACCCATCTTTCTTCTTCTTTGCTCCTCCCTACATTTCGCTTATGGGGGGTGGGGGTGTTAGTGTGTTTGTTTAGATTGTATCTATTTCTAAACACACGACAACTGTGTGAGTTAATATCATGTAGATTATTACAACTTCCAAACAAGTCTTAGGTGTTTTTTGGGCCTCATTAATTCTATAAATTGAGGAGATCTCCTTGTAATTAAATCATCATACAAATATCAGATATAGAACATACTAGATTTTGTGTATGGAGTTTAATCTTGTGTGTGATCTGGGTTAGTCTCAATTCAAAACATAGAGAATCATGATAAATCACATATAAGATAAATCTTATTGCAAATAAAATCAATCACGTATTGGACAAAAATATTTTACCTTGGTAATCCAAACGAGAAAACTAGTTTTGAATAGTTGCTTAGTTTTCATTTCAACAATCTTTGGTTACAATGCATCTCATGGCTCTCGGTACATACTCCCCTCCTTGGCCAAAGTACCATTTGGGAGTGAAAGTACAATAATAAATAGGGAGAGATGGCAGACTCAACCTTTCATTTCCTATTCCTCACTGTTTTCTCTCTTATTTTCATTTTCTATTTTATTCAATTTTTGTTTTTTCTCTTTTTTTTGTCTCATTTACTTTTACATTTGCATTATCTTTAATAGTTTAAATATTCATTAATTATCAAATTACATTTGTAAGTAGCAAGTCTTACAACCATTTTCTTGTCTGAATCCATTTTGGATCATGCCTCCCCATTGAGAGTATTTTTTTATCTCCAAAAGCCTAGAGGAAACCAATTTGGATCAATGTGCATTTTGTCTGCTTCTCTAAAACATGGTTCTAACTCTGGCTCCTAGCTACACCTTTAAATTTGTCTTTGACTCTCGCTCTAGCTCATGGCTCTAGATATTGACTCTATTTCTAGCTATGTCTCTGGATTTGGTTCTTGGCTCACTTATTCTAGCAATACATAAGTCTACTCACTGACTCTTAGTTTTAAGAAATCTCCAGATCTCAACTCTTCAATCAGAATTCATTCCCATCTACAATTTGTAAGTCTCTTTCATTCTTAGACTTGGGGATGGTGTATGTCAGCAATCAATGAAAACCAAGTCAAATTTTGAAATGTGCTTATTTAATGTGATCTAGGAATCTACAACATCATGTAACAATTCCACAAGAGGAAGTGTGGACTACCCTCTTCTGCTAGGATCAATTACTTCTTGGTATGGAAACAAGTATTTGCATCAAAGTCTACAATCTTCATATTTTGTAGTTTGTCAATCAAAATTTCTCCATTCCTCTACTTAACAAGAGACATAAATAACTTTGTTCAAGCAAAGTGTGAGTGATTCACTCTTGCACTTTCTATCAACATGGGAAAGGAATCATATGTATTCAATGAATTTTTACATGCCCTTACATGGCCCATGATTTTATCTTTCTCTTCTCTCTCCAACTTCCACCTAGGAACTGCGTGCTTCATTAATGGTGAGGCTCACCTTTTGTGCTACTGAAGCTCCTTGGATAAATTTTTCTCCTTGGGCTAGAGATGCAATCAACTTTTCATCCTCTTTACTCTTCACTCTCCACACTTTTCTTTTGGTTGTGTGATTTCCAGGGTGAAGCTATGAATTATTATTCCAACACCTTTCTTCCCAATGGCCACTCAACTTGTAGTGGTGGAAATTTCGATGTTTGGACAACATCAGGAAGACATTCTCCTAGGTTAATAACTAATAATATAATTATTGATTATTAAATAATATATATAATAAGTAATAATAAATAGTTATTTATTATCCAAGGGACACATCCTTTCATGGATGGTCACCATATGTTCTCTATATATGGAACACTCGTGATTGTAATAAAACATCCATCATATATCATTTTATATAGAAAAATCAACATGGTATTAGAGCACGACTGGGCTTGACTCCCTCATGGGAGGGCCCAGGAAAATGAGATGTTTGTTGTTGTGTTTGAAATAATGTGTTGTTTGTCCATCCATTTGATGAAGATGTATGGATTAAGGTGTGATACCTTTGAGACAGTCATATCTGATTTTTTAGAATTGTAAAGGGTGAATTTGAGCGTGACTGAAGATGGGAGGATGATCGTGTACCTGGGTTGGGTAGGTGAGAGTGAATTGATGGTAGTGCAAGCATTGGGAATTCATGATGTTGCGCCACATTCTGGAGAATGGATCATTGTGTATCAGGGTCCATGCAATGTATCGTTGTGGATCGAGGACACAAATTTCCTTTGCACTTGTTTACTATTGAGAATGAGACTATTCATTCCATCTCATACTCTAAACTATTCCCCGACAATCAGGGTTCAACACGTTTGAGGCAAGAGAAGAAAATGTTTTTCTTTGTATGCAACAACATACAAATCCTCATAGTGATCCTTAAGAAACGAGGTAGTGGATCTCTCGCTTCCTATCCGAAGATTCAAGGTTTCGGGTTTTGAACCGAGAGCCTCGGTGGCCCAAGGAATATCTGTCTCGACATCCTATGTGAACAAATACGTTTTCCAAATTGAAACAACCATTCTTCTCTTGCGCATTGGCCACATTGCCCCACTCCTAGTTTTTTGAACCCATGATGTATTGCAGAG
This sequence comes from Picea engelmannii, assembly GCA_009831015.1. NCBI lineage: Eukaryota > Viridiplantae > Streptophyta > Pinopsida > Pinales > Pinaceae > Picea > Picea engelmannii. The sequence continues at coordinate 34,478 of ML803651.1, forward strand.
TAGCAGGGAATGACATGCATTCGATGTGGGAAGAAACAAAGCAAGAATCACTATGTATGGTGGGTTTTGCAATGAAATCCGCTCGGCCATTTTGGGTGAAGTGGAGACTCATGATCTAGTTTTGTAGGAGGGAGGTGAGATATGCGTTCGTTCATCTGGTGACGAGCCAATGTTGGATCCTGACGGTGATGATGTAGGGCTTGTTGGGCATTACGAAATCTCTAAGAAATTGGAGAGAGGAAGGTGGAATGTGAAGACATTCCACATCGGGGCCCGATCCCAGGGAGCTCTCAAACCTCTTTCCATAGATTTGTGAGCCCTTCTTCTTCTTCTATGTTTGTATTCTCGACATTTGGAACTACCCATGTCATCTTATTTTTTGGAATATAGTCCAAGATGGGATTGGATCCACCACTGAGATTGGAAGGAAAACCATTGTTGTAGTAATAGAAGACAAGCTCTGAGGACTAAGGGAAGATGAGCTTTGGATGTTAAACATGGTGTCCCCTGGAAGTTTCCGTCATAGAGATATATTCCTTTGGACACATCAATTAATGGAAGATCATTGAATAAGGCATATGTGAGGTCTACAACATATTATGAATCCTTGGAGTAACTATGAATATACAATGCTCATATAAATGAGGGAAAATCAGTGGTGACTTCCAAGTGGATCTACAAGATCAAACACACATTTGACGGGAGCATTGAGAAGCACAAAGCGAGATTTGTTGCTAAAGGATTCTCTCATGTGGAGGGAATATATTATGAGGAGACATTTTCTCCTATTGCTCGATACATTTCTATCCAAATGATTATTTCTCTTACTGCATCCATGGGTTGGAGACTAAAACAAATGGATATGAATACAACATTTCTCAATGGAGAGATTGAGGAAGAAGTATACATCAAACAAAAGTATGCATCAAGCCACCAAATGGTTTTGTGATACATGAGAAGGAGTCTCATTTGTATATGTTGAAAAAGGCCCTGTATGGACTCAAGAAGGCACCTCGAGCTTGGTATGTGAGGATTTATGGACACCTTATGAGTTTGGGATTCAACAAAAGTGTTGTTGATCCTAACCTATACTACAACACTGTTAATGGTGAGTCCCTGATTTTTGGTCCTCTACATTGATGATTTATTCATCGTTGGTACAGAGAGCCTTAATGTTGAATGCAAGTATGCGTTGGCCTCTTAGTTTGAGATAAAGAACCTTGGTATGATGCACTACTTCTTGGGACTAAAGGTGTGGAAGAGAATTGATGAGATCTCCATGAGTCAAGGGAAGCACACAGTTGAGATATTGAAGAAGTTTGGGATGTTGATCTATAAGCTCATGGATACACCAATGGTGACGAATCTGAAGAAACTAAGTGTTTCCTCTTCCAACTCCAACGATATTGATCTGACCCTGTACAAACAACTGATTGGATCATTGATATATTTGGTTAACACCAAACCAGATATTTGTTATGTAGTGAGTGCACTTAGCCAGTTCATGAGTGAACTGAGATAGACACACTAAATTGTTGCGAAACATGTGTTGAGATACCTGCGAAGCACAGTTGGACACGGTCTGAGATATAATTTTAGTATTGACATGAGATTGCATGGAAATATTGTTTCTGATTGGCTAGGGAGCGCATTGGTCTAGAACGGCACCTCCGGGTGTTGCTTCACCTTCGGATCTTCCATGGTTTCTTGGTGTAGCAGAAAACATACTTATGTGGATTTGAGAACCACATAAGAATAGTAAATTGCATCAAGTGTAGCAGTCCCAATACATGAGTCAACCCATGAGATGTTGAGGAAGCATACATGGCAGCAATTCTAGTGTATGTAGAGGCACTCCCAGAAAGGGAGGCAGTACTACATCCAGAAGGAGAAAATATTGAGTTACCTCTAGAGAAGGAGGAAGAGCTACCTTTAGTGTTAGAGGGAGAAAAGACAGAGGAGGAGTCACCTCCAACTCTAGAGGGATAATTTATTGGGCCATTATTAGTTCCAGATAGAGAAACTACAGAGGAAGCAATTGCATAAAGAGAGCGGAGGAGGCAGTTCCACAGAGAGCAGTTATAGAGTCCTAGAGGGAGTAGTTGCAGAATCCCAAAGAGAGTAGTTGTAGAGAGAGTGGAGGACCTACTCTCAAGAAAATATCCAGATAATGTTTTACAATAATCACCCTGAGCAAGCTCTTGATTTGAGAAGACTAAGTTGCAACAAAGAGTGTAACCATGTGGTACAGTTGGATATGTCTCAAGAGATGAAGAGAGGCTACAGAGATATACAATTATGACCGGGTAGAGAGTGCAGTGAAACAAACTTCTATAACACTCAATACTAAAGAGGAAAAATATATTGCATCCAGTGACACGATTCATGGAAGCAGTGAGGCTTCAAAGGATTCTTGCAGGATTTCATCTGAGACATGGTGTAGAGGAAGGAAGTACTGGTGCAATACCTTCCTACAAATGATAAAGTTGTTGATGTTCTTACCAAACCCCTTACCAAGATGAAGTTCGAGTAATTTCCTGGCAAACTTGGCGTGGTAGAGAATGCCTCACTCGCTGAGAGGGAGTGTTGATGTTTGTAGCTTCCTCAGACATTCTCTAGATCGTACTCCTCTATGACTTAGTTGGGTTGATCTGTGAGGACACTTATCCAAAAAGGGATAAGTGGGTTTGGGCACCAATGCCCCTTGTGGAGAGCACATGAGGACACATCGCTTGTGGAGAACACATGAGGAAATGTCTATGGAGTTGACCTTGACATCACACACTATGGGGAGTTGAACCTAGTGTTTCTAGAGGGAGTATCCTTTAGAATTCCACATGGGAGTGCCATGTGTGACATACATTCTCCAGATTGGACTCCTCTGTGACTAAGTTGAATTGATCTGTGAGGACACTTATCCGAGAAGGGATAAGTGGGTTTGGTATTATAGCCCAAAATCCCTTGTGGAGAACACATGAGGACACGTCCCTTATGGAGAGCACATGAGGACATGTCAAGGGATTTGACCTTGACATCACACACTATGGGGAGTTGACCCTAGTGTTTCTAGAGGGAGTAGCCTCTAAAGGTCCACATGGGATTTCCATGTGTGACAAACCCTTTTCTACTATGGTGGTTGTGTACCACAGCAGAGACCATGTCTCTGGACAATAGTTTTGTGCTACTACAGTGGTTGTGTACCAATGGCAGTGACTGTGTGTCATTGGAAAATAACTGTGTGCTACTAGTAGTGGTTTTGTAGCATTTGAAAGTAGTTGTGTACTACTATGGATCAACACAATTGTGTTCTATTGGATGACAATTGTAGTATTTGTATTCTACTAGATGATTGTCATGGAGACTACTAGATCACTTGGAGTAGTAGTGTGTTGCTTGATCGCAAATACTGTGAAAGATGATTCAAGCTACTGATGGCATGGTAGTAGTTGTGTGCTACTAGTTGATTATAGAGTAGTCAGTGGACTACTAGATGAAGACATCATGGAAATATACCTCCCTAGCTAAGAGGGAGTGTTGATGTTTCAACATTGAGCGAACCTTCTCCTAGACTGGGTTGCAGGCCAAGGGAGATAGGATACATTTATCATAAAGGTGCACTTGTGGTAAATGGGCCCAGGCATAGTCCTTCCTTGATCATGACAAGGAATAACAAGGACTCGAGGTGCTTGAGGTACTTCATGTGTCAGATAGCATTGGGATGACACTCACTCACAAGGGTGTACCTGTGGTGAATGGCCTAGACATAGTCTTTCTTGATGTAGGCCTAGAAACCTAGGTATTCTCTATTTATATTCCTCTAAAATAGTTTCTACAAGTTCTTACTGGGTTCAACCATTCTTTGAGACTCTCTTCCAATTTCCGGTATTAAATTTATTAGGATTGAGCTACCTGAATTTCTGGTAACAAAGCTATAGGAAATTATCCTCTCTTGGTCTTAAACCACAGAGCTCGTCCTCCTCATTACTCCACCAATATCCCAACACTTCATGCTCATACCATTCAATGATCAAAACCAAGAGTACCACTTACCAAAACCATTTATGCACTACAAAGATTCCAAAAATTCTGTAGGTTGTTTCTACAACATACATACCCTACTCTAGGTTGAATGATCAATTTCTTATCTCAACAGAGATTAGTTCTTTTCTTGTGCTCATTAAACATGGATTCCACACACATAACTAAGTGCTCCTCGATTAGACTCTATGTTTGCTAACAGACTTATGCTTTCATTCATATGCCACTATCTATGGCCCAACAATCAAATAGATATTAAGTCGATAGCAACCCAATTCCACGCTTGTAAACACGATTGAGCACTTAAGTTATAAACTTATCAAATATGTTCTAATTGGTCTATCAAAGAACCACTACTTAGGAAATTGTGCCCTATGGAAACACATTCTCCTCTGTTTTCCAAACTCGATTTCTATGAGATAAATAAATAAAAATGGTTCACAATATTCTTACTAGTCTTCTTACAGTGATGCTAATACATAAAAGTCTTTGACTTTTACTCACCCAATGACCTCTTCAACTACTCCTGACTCTACAATGAATAGAGTTTCTTCTATGAACTTAACCTTTGCTTGGCATGATCTATTGCTCGATTTATTTCCTTCCTCAACATATCTGTATAGACATTAAGTCTAACGCCCTTCCTTTCCTTCAAAGCTGCAACCAAAAGACTCCTAAATCACATTACTTGACTGAATCTTCCAATGTTGGTCAATAACACCATCTACCTGATTTTCTTCATTGAATCCTTGCTATAGAAATGCAATACAAATACATCCTTTGGCACAAATGGAAACAACGCATCTCCCAATGTTTCCTTTCTAAAATATATTTACCCATTGATTCATTCCAAAGGGTTTTTTACCCTATTATTCAGAACCAGAACCTCATACGACTAGGATTCTACCTAGTTCTCTTCTCTTCAACAAAATCAACCATTTCGTTACCCACCAACAATCTAACCAAATGTAAATTGCTCTGCCATCAAGTTTACATACATTCAAACACAAATTTCTCAATCAATCAATATTCACCATTAAATTATCATTCACAAATATGCATAACCACACACATAGGAATGGAGAATATGCCTTTCGTTAATAAAATAAATTGTACATGCTCAACAAAAAAAACCATGACCTAGCTTCTTCTATGGCCCGACTCTTCTCTGCTTGTCCATCTCTATCTCTATCCCTAATGCCTGTAGGATTACATTCACATATATAGAAACTCTTCTTTCAGCTTATGAAAACCCTAACAAGCTTTCTAAATATCTGATAACTAAGTCCAAAAATAGTTATTCGACTATATCCTCTTTAATGACCATAAACGAAGTCCCATCGAATTATGCTACCTAATGCATATTTGGTTACAATAATTTATCTTCTAATTAATGGCTTTGACACCTCATTACTTTAGAATCTTCTACTCTTACTTTGCAACTCTAACATTTACAATGTTTTTATAATGAAACCACTCTCTTGGGAAATATCAAGACCCCAAGGTCCAATTAACACTTTGAAGATTTTCATGAGAGCAAGTTTCTCCTGCATCAGACTCTCGAGGTAGAAATAATTCATGACCTCCTGGTCATGTGTCTTTAGTACTTGAATCCTTATGGATCTCATAATTTATGTTGCAACTGTCCATTTTCTTTGTTGCATCCTTCCTTTATCAATATCTTCAATCTTTTAGGATCCCAAACCATGTTTTGTTGTTTTCCATACATTTTTCTATTATAATCCCTTTCAATCAACTTCTCCTTGTTGTTGATTGTCCTTCTCCTTTTTCCATACCTTCTTCTAGTTATTCTCTTCATTAATATCCACAACTTATCAATTTCCTCATATAATATTGTCTTCGACTGCTGAAGCTTACTGTCATCTCCCACTTGTTGTTGCACACCTTCTTTGTGCATAAGAGTCGTGAAACTCTTACTAACCTATGATTCATACACTTGCCTTAGATCTCGTTGATTTCGTTTTGCAGCCTCCTTCTCATTATCATTTCTCAAAAAAAAATCTTCTTCTTCTAATTTCAGTTTTACATATTGAATTTGAACCTTCTATTCAAGCACTCTTCTTTCCATAATTTTCATTTCCCCATACAAATCAATTATTCCACCTGGAGTTATACTTGAAATCTATGCACATTCTTCACCAACTGCATTATCTAACTGCCAATCCTCTGAGGATTGTGGTTCTTCCTTTAGTGGTTTTTGATTTTCCACCTCTATGAAATCTTTTTCATTTGTTGTAGCAACCTTCAATGGTTGTTCTTCATCCTGGTTGTCTTCAGCTCCAACAGTCTTCAAATCTACAACTAAAATCACTTCTTATTTTCTCTTTTCCTCTCTTGCCAAACCAAGAAAATTATTATGCTCATCATTTTCTGTATCACCATCTTCGTACTGAACTTTTACTCTATTAAGTTATGCATCCATGCATTCCTTCTGCTACAATAATTCAAAACTATCTTCACCTAAGAGGAATTCTTCGTCATACATGACCTTATCACCTTCATCAATCTTTATGAGAGTGGTAGAAAACGATACACTTTCATATACTTCATAATTTTCATACATACACCAATCATTAACCTCGAGAATACAATACCTTCTTACCAACATCATCATCAATGCCTCATCATCCATGGAACATCCATTAGGCTCTTTATCTTACTCAAAGTCTAAGTTTCTTCCTTTTGGTACTAGACTTCCATCCACAATTCCATTGATTGGAATTTCAATATTATTGCCTCCATGAGGAAACTCTCCATCATTTAAACCTGCACACCCTGCATTCACACACCAATTATTAGATTTAAAATCAATAGGCTCTTCAGCCTCAATAGATGGTCTTGCCATCAAATTCTCATGTTGGTATTCCAGACAATGTATGGAACTCTCAACATGTTCCTCCTCGGTATCATTCTCATCTTCACCAAGCAATGGTACATGTTCTAGTTTACATACCATAAATTCTTCCTGATACTTAGCTGCTCTGAGTAATTCCTCCTTCAATTGAGCATTCAACCTATGCTCCCACTTCACTTGCAAACTATGCCACTTCACCTTATTCATCATAGTCCAGCCACACCTCTGGTCTTCATCACTCCTTTGTAGCAGCTCCATCAACAAATCAAGATGGATTTGTATCTCAACTATCTCTCTGTCATACTCTTCCTCATTCATATTCTTTCTTGTGCCATTTTCCTTGACATCTTCTTTCCCTCTATTGTGGATTCTCTTTGAACCTATGCAATGACTATCAATAATCACCTTCTTCTCCATCTCAATAAGCTTCTTCACACTCATGGTGAGTTCTGCCAAAGCCTTTGCAATAGCAAGTTTACCTCATCCTGCTATAAATGCCTCACCAAGCTTCTCTTCATGAACTTGTTATTTTGGAAACATTGGTTCTCCCACTGGAACCTCTTGAGAATTCTCTTTGCTCCTTCTAGGCTTCTAGGATTCCTCTCACCTTCTCCTGAGAACATCTACATATCCTCCCTCATTCCAACCTCAGCTGGAACAGTTAAGGTTCTTCTTCCACACTTCTCTTTCACTTGGAAGCCTCTACTTGCTTCCTTTATCACCACTTCAAACATGTGATCTTCTGTTGAATCAATTTATCAATTTTTGCTACCTCTTTTTGGCTCCAAACTATTTGCTACAGAACCCTTGTAGAGTTTCTACCTGTCTTTTCCTTCACTTTTCTTGAATCTTCAACTCTGGCTTACTCTTCAAAGAGTACTAGTGATATGCTTGAACATCACACATAACTTTCCTCAACTCTATCTTCAAATTCCTTTCCCCGCATTATGTTTGTATGATTTTTCCTGCTCTGATACCAATTTATTCAAGCCTAGAACCCTAGGATTTCTCTATTTATATTCCTATGAAATTGTTTCTACAAGTTATCATTGGGTTCAACCCCTCTTTGAGATTCTCTTCCAATTTCCGGTATTAAATTTATTATGATTGAGGTACCTAAATTTCTGGTAGGAAAGCTACAGGAAATTAGCCTCTCTCGGTCTCCATCCACAGAGCTCGTCCTCTTCATCACTTCACCAATATCCCAACACTTCATGTTCATACCATTCAATGGCATTCGTTCACTATAGCCAACACAATGAAACTGTCTATAACTCAAATGAGTTTCCAGGAGTACCATTTTCCAGAACCATATATGAAATACAGAGATTCCAAAAATGTTGCAGGGATTTTCTATAACAAACATACCCTACTCCAAGCTGAATGATCAATTTCTTATCTCAACAAAGATTACTTCTTTGTTTGTGCTCATCAAGCATGGACTCCACACACATAACTAGGCACTCCCCAATTAGATGCTTTGTTTCTAATATACTTATGCTTTCATTCATATACCACTATCTATGGCCCAACAATCAAATAGATATTAAGTCTATAGCAACCTGACACCACACTTGTAAACACGATTGATCACTCAGGTTACAAACTTATCAATTCTAATTGGTCTATCAAAGAACCACAACTTAGGAAATCATTCCCTATGGAAACACATTCTCCTTTGTTTTCCAAACTTGTTTTCTATGAGAGAAATAAATAACAATGGTTCACAATCTTCTTACCAGTCTTCTTGCAGCGATGCTAATACATAAAAGTCTTTGACTTTTACTCACCCAATGACCTCTTCAACTACTCCTGACTCTACAATGAATAACATTTCTGCTATCAACTTAAACTTTTCTTGGCAGGATCTATTGCTCGATTTATTTCCTTCCTCAACATATATGCACAAGCATTAAGTCTAACACCCTTCCTTTCCTTCAAAGCTGCAAACAGAAGGCTCCTAAATCACATTACTTGACCGAATCTTCCAATGTTGGTCAACAAAACCATCTACATGATTTTCTTCATCAAATCCTTGATGTAGCAATGCAATAAAAAGACATCCTTTGGCACAAATTCCAACAACGCATCTCCCAACGTTTCCTTTCTCAAATCTATTTACCCATCAATTCATTCCAAAGGGATTTTTACCCTATCATTCATAACTAGATTCTCATACAACTAAGATTCTACCTAGTTTTCTTCTCTTCAACGAAATCAACCATTTCGTTACCCACCAACAATCTAACCAAATGTAAATTGCTCTGCCATCATAGTTATATACAATCGAACATAAATTTCTCAATCAATCAATATTCACCATTAAATCATAATTCACAAAGATGCATAACCACACACATAGGAATGGAGAATCTTCCTTTCATTAACAAAATAAATTGTACATGCTCAACAAAAAAAACCATGACCTAGCTTCTTCTATGGCCCGACTCTTATTTGCTTGGCCATCTCTATCCCTAATTGCCATAGGCTTACATTCATATATCTAGAAACTCTTCTTTTTGCTTACTAAAACCCTAACAAGCTTCCTAAATATCTGATAACTAATTCCCAAAATATCTATTCGACTCTATCCTCTTTAATGACCATAAACCAAGCCCCATTGAATTCTGCTACCTAATGAAAATTCAGTTACAATAATTTATCTTCTAAATAATGGCTTTGACACCTCATTACTTTAGAATCTTCTGCTCTTACTTTGGAACTCTAACATTTACAATCTTTTTACAATGAAACCACTCTCTTGGGAAGTATCAAGACCCCAAGGTCCAATTAACACTTTGAATATTTTCATGAGAGCAAGATGCTCCTGCATCATTTCTCCTTAGTCATGTTGATTTGAATAAGAATGCTAAAGACTCGAGATGATAGATGATATCACATGCGGACCTAGAGTGAGCTTGATCTCAGAGAGAGTCAGTTGGCTCAAAGGGAGAGCCGCAGGGGGATTTCCCCCTTGATTCAGGTGGGAGAGAGACATCTCCAAGGTTTGATAGACATGTGTCATGAGTCCAGGGAGAAGTTTGTATACTTCAGAGAAAATCTTGGCATGATGCATAATGTCTCCCTCGTTGAGAGGAAGTGTTGATGTTTGGACAACATCAAGAAGACATTATCCTAGATTAATAATTAATAATATGATTATTGATTATTAAATAATATATATAATAAGTAATAATAAATAGTTATTTATTATCCACGGGATGCATCCTTTCATGTATGGTCACCATATGTTTTGTATATATGGAACACTCATCATTGTAATAAAACGCCTATCATATATCATTTTATATAGAAAAATCAATAGGAAAAAGTTCTTGGTAATGTTGTATGGATTGCTTGACATAGTCCTTTTCTTCCTATGCCTTTGAATTCACTACTAGTTTGGGTAAGTCTTGTTTCCATTCCTCCTTTGAAATTAATCTAGACTATGGCATGTGGCTTGCTTCTCCTATCAAGATGCCTCAAGATGGGATTTCTTACCACATAATGAGCATGCCTCTGAGTACCAACAACTAACAATACTATGGCCTTTCCTCTTGCATCAGTGACAAACAAGGGATGTCTTGTTTGATGCATAATTCTTTCTCTTTGTCTTCTTGTTCCAACCAATATTCTTTTCACTTGTTTTATGTGTTGGTGAAAATTAAATCTTTACACTTCCCTCATTTCTACCCTTCTGTAATCTACCACAATAAGGATGGAGTGGGATTGTTCTTCCCTCTTCCTTTATTGTTGCTCTTTATTTTGATGAGTAGGAAAACTCTACCATGTCTTTCACCTTCATAAAAGTGGTCTTCATGATCATGGGATTTTCCCCTCTAGCATCAAAACATAGGCATTCACGCTTGACCATTAGTTGCAATTAAAATGATATTTTCTCTTTCCTAGCCCTTGTCCATTGTAACCCATTTTCGTTAACAATTTTGAACCAATGCCCTTGGTATGCTTTTCAAATTCACCAAAATTCTCTTGAGAAAAGTATAAGGAAGGTGAACCTACCAGAGTTATCTCAGTCATGGTGTTGGTTTCAATGATTATAATGGAATGTTTCCTTACTTCTCAATGCTCTTGGAAAAAATCTTGTAGCATTGCCAATGCTTCTTCCTTCTCTACCAACTCTCATTGTAGCCAAGACATCATTTAATTGATATTTTCCTCCTTCCAAATATCCATATGGATTACCTTCTCTCTTAATTGCATGAGCCGCACTATGATCTTGTCCCAATCTTCCATAACCACGGTGAGAGAGTCTCAAAATTCATCAAATCACTTCTTTGACAATGGCACCAGTTTGGAAGAGGTCTCAAGTTTCTTTTCTAGCTCTTACATCCTTGGGTATAACATCTATACCTTTTCCTTCAAGTGATTATTCTCTTCTTGAGGTTGCACATTGATGGTTTGTAGGTCTTCTACCCTTTCTCTCTTCTCTTTACCCAAGTTAAGTTTGTATTCTCTTGAAAGTTCCTACATCTATGTAATGGCCAAGGATTCAATTTCTCTTATACCTTATGATCCATAAACAAGGGAATTATGGCCCACTCACTTCACCAACATGGATAACTTATGGAAATGAAATTTTTTCCCCATAAACTCAGCTTGGTATTGATTACAATACTTCTATCCTTAGTGTATCCTACACACAACAACTAGCTAACAATGCTAATAATAAACATGATTCTAAGTGCAAACTTCTCCGTTGTTATCACCAGGTAGGAACTTGAGGATTAGTTGTGCTTCTTTGCTTGAAGGCTTGAGATATTTCATGTTTTCGAATGCTCTATTCTCAAGAACCAATTGAATGGCACACACTTTGAATCTGTTTGAGAAATAACTCTATTCAAGGGTTCAAATCTGATTGCCAATTCCTTCATTCATGATTCTCTTTAAATAGAAGGCACATCCAACTACTCACAAATAAGAGATATATGGTTGGGATGGGTGATCAAGTGTTAGGCTCTAATTGTGCAAGAAATTGCTTTGAATTGTTTAATCGATTTATTGTAATGCTAGAAGCAATGTTCAATTCAATGGTCTAGATTTCTATGCATCAATTTTCCAACCATCTATTAAGTTTGGCTTGAACCAAACACTAACAACCCCAGGCAATTTTCTCATAACTCCAATGAATGAACAACTCCATTTAATAATCAATTTCATTCACTTCTTGAATTAAAATACAAGGAAATGGAATAACCAACTATTAATCTTGTACCGGCCTCATATCCCCCAATGCTTGCCTCATAGATGAAATACAACCTAGAAAAAACTCACATTGATACATTTACGATTTTAAAAATTAATGAGAACTACATAAGCAAGTAAATACTTTCTCCATAGTCATTCCTTTTTAAACATTAATTAAAATAACCCAGAGGATTGTTCCAGCTGAGATTAGGTGGTGACAAGCAAATTAATTTGAGAGAGAGGCAAAATAAACAAGTACCAACAATTTACTATAGTGGGACATCACCTCAACTATGGACAATACCAACAACTACTATAGGGAGATAATTATTGCAATATGTTGCTAATTTATTAATGCAATTCAAATGTCTACAGGGAACCATACAATGTAGATTCAAGGGAATTTATATTACACTTCAAAATTGTATTCATCATTCTTCAAATGACAAAGATGCCAACTATTTCCACTATCCAACTCACGTACCAATTCCCAACAGACACTATCCAATGAACTACCTTGGAGGGAGATGTGTGCAACCTTTACTACAACCTCAAGAGGGATTTGTTAGTAGCATCCAACCTCTCTTGGGATCACTCTGTTGCATATGGCCTTAAAAACATGAAATACACATCATGTAGGTTGGCTTTGGGATGACAATGATCTCCTTCGATTCAATTTTTTTTTTTTAATTTTATTGTTCCCTGCAATCAAATTGACAACTTTGATCTTGAATCCCAAAGTAAAATGAATGGTGGGGATTACAAAACTGATGGTATTCTTCAAGTGCTCACGAGGAATGAATCTTGAGTAAACTTGACATAAATACAACTAGGAATTCTTCCTTGGCACCATTAACACACTTAGAACATCATATTAACCATAAATAAGAGTAGCATATAAATTACATATAAGAGAACTCTTACTGCAAATAAAATCAATCACATAATGGACACATATATTTTACCTTGGAAACCCAAACGGGAAAACTAGTTTCAAATGGTTGCTCAATTTTCATTTCAACAATCTTTGGTCACAATGCAACTTGTGGCTCTATGTGCATACTCCCACGCATTGACCAAAAGACCCTTTTAGAGTGAAAGTACAAGAATAAATAGGGAGAGCTGGGGTAATAGGAAGGCCAATAGGCCCGACCTTTCATTTCCCATTCCTTAGTCTTTTCTCTCCTATTTTCATTTTCTACTTTATTTAATTCTTGTTTTTCCTCCTTTTTGTCTCATTTACTTTTACCTTTGCATTGTCTTTAATAGTTTATGTAACCTTCATTAATAACCAAACTATATTTGTTGGTATTGATTCTTACAACCATTTTCTTATTTGAATCCATGTACCATCATTTTTTTAACATTAAATAAATTTGTGATTTGTAAGGCAAATTACTTGGCCTTGTGACTATTTCTGATGTAGTGAAAGGTTGGTAGACTCAAAAGGGAATTTCCAATAACCTCAAACATTCATACTAAGAAAGTAGTTCAAACCAGATAATTGGAAGAACATTGTGCACTAAAAAATGAAACTCATTTACAGTGTGTAAATGAAACAAAATAGTGTATAATTTAACTCAAAAACTACATCTTCCATAACATTGGGACATCACATGGTAAAAACATTGCATATACAAGAGAGAAAATTTGTCACAATGATTAGAGTCAATCCCAAAGTTATTCCCTTAGGCAATTGAAAGGAATTTTTGAACATATCTCTCACATGCAATGCTCCTCCAAGCATCCTTGACATGCAAACCTCCTCTTTGTCCATATCATTTCCTCCTACTTATTTCCTCTTATACAAATATATCCCAACATCGTCAAGGGTCATGACCCTTCCTAGAATGCAAGGCTACCATGTGTAGGGTTTTGGGAAGTTTCAACAATGCATGGATATGAAGCCAACATATCAACACTTGTCCCAAATCACATGACGAAGGTCTTCAGTGATGGATGATCCTACATCATACTCTCAAGGTTGCAAGATTATGAACCACCTGGTTCATAATCTCATGCTCTATTTTTAAGCTCCCATTGTTTGTTTGGTTATTGTCGATGTTGTATGTTTAATAGTTTTGTTGCACAATCATTGTGCATTATGAATATATAGTATAGATGAGAATAGTTCATTTGTCATCTACATGTAGTTGGGTAATTGTGTATTTGTCATTTAGGATATATATTTAAAAAAAATCAAAATTCTAAATATAATGAAATATATCTTTAATATACATTTACATAGGAGGATAATCTATACAAATTAAAATAATCTATATAATGTATAAATGAAATAAATGAGAATAATCAATATAATATAATACACATAAAACATCATATATTGAATATAAAAAATTTCATAAGTTAATAAAAAACAAAGGTTTGAAAAAGATTAATTAAGAACAATCTTGCATGTTAGAAAATGGGCATGAAAAACGCCTGTAGATCAATGATTGATTAAGAATAAAATATACCTAAAAGGGAGAGTTAAAAGGAGGTGAACGAAAGATTGGGGGCACCTTCTTCCTCCTAATTTTAGTTGGTTTGCATGAGCCTTGTTACATGAATGTGATAATTTGTATCAATCCTTTGTGAGTGTGAAGTTTTGTTGATTTTCTAGGAGAACTTGAAGACTTTTGTATGATAGATGAATGTTGAATGTTTCTTGTCTATACTCTAGTTCTATGATTTTTTTCCTGTAGAATGATTGAGACTTACTTGTTGAGAGAGGGAGAGTTTTTTTTCCTGTAGAATGATTGAGACTTACTCATTGAGAGAGGGAGATGGTCTAGGGTAGCTTGTGATAAGGGATGATGTTAGAGAAATTAATTGAAAATGGAGGAATGCTAGTATGGATAACTGGTATGACATTGGTGGAAGTAGGCTCGGGGGCTCTCAACCTTCCGATTGAGGGGTTTGGTTGGGTGGAGAGTCTTTTGTCTTTCATTAATTTCATATCAAATGCTATTCACCACATGGAAATCCACAACTCAGTCTTTGAACTTACACTTACAGAACATATAAGTTATTATTATGTTATTTCTTATATAAACTCTTAATTGAGAATCTAAGAAATTTCAATTTGTTTTATATTAATCATAAAATTGGATATTTTACAAATATGTAACCAATTTTGTAGCTTGTTCTTTTAGTTATAGTTGTAGTGGTTTCATAACTAGGATATCTTGAAAAATAAGAATTCTATCTCTTTAATAAAGAATATGAGAATCATTGGAATGTATTCATGTAGGTGAAATTGTAAGTCCTAATTTAAAAAGAATGACAAATAAGATAAATCCTTTTTATTTGTGAATATTACATAAATAACATCCTTGTGTGAAATGGCCATTACATGTTCGCTTCCACTTTTTCCACCTCTCAAACCCTTCAAAGATCCACCTTGTTGATAGTATGCATTATTCCAATAAAAATTTCATCGTGCTCTAGTTTCCATCTCAACAAAATTCATTATTTTTTTTGTTCCTAATTTCAAACCTACATAGAAAACAAATCATACCCAACTTTAGGAAAATCAAGCACCTTCAATAGTGGTGCTACCCCAATGTCTGTGACTTACTCAATCTCAATCTCATGAGGATTTTTTAACTATGTTTGTTGCTAGTCTTGTCTTTGTTTCAAGTTTCTCTAATGACTTTAATTTTTGACTTGTGTGAACCTCACATAAGGTTGTAACTCTGCAACTTTAGAATTCTTCAAATCCCACTAGAAACTCTGTTGGACATACATTTTTTTCCTAAAATCAAGGTTGCATGAGGCACACTATAAACATCCTCGTCCTCCTCCTCATTTTCTCTATATTCCACCATGGTTTCCACAACCCTTTTTGGGACGAAAATGACGAAATCATCTATATATTTATATTTATTCATGAAATTATTTGCATGTTCTATCCACTCAACCTCCTTATGTATGCTCTAAATAACATGCTCATTCTTCAAATCTAAGCAATCTTCTTCAAGTGTTTCACCCTCTCCCTAGTAGAAAAACTCTTCTTTAATGGCCCAATTTGCTAAACAACATGCATCTCTCATTGTACTTTCTTCTTCTCCAAGGACTTATCCTTCCTCTAGATAGGACATGTATTCTTATTCAAACTACTGCTACATTCACAACAAGGATGTCTTTTGCATTTATTTTTATTTTTACTTCTACACCTTCCTTCCTTTCTTCATTGTTCTTCTTCCCACTCCATTAATTTCTTTGTTAGTTGCACCTCTTCCCTTATACAATCTTTTTCTTCTTGGCTCAACCATGCCATTTTTAACCTGCACAAGAAAACAATATAATAGGACAAAATTGTTCCTCTTTGTAGATTTTAACCTTGTACAAGTATTTTCTACAAATAGATTTTCAGTAAAAGGACAAAAAAGATACAATGGAAAATACAAACATTACACAGATATTTTTCCCCTAGAAACCTGAACTGGGAAAACCAACATATTCTATATTCATTCATGGTTATACATTGTTTACAATACAATATACATATAGGATTCAACAAAATACAAAACCCTAACCCAGTCACTTGGATTAGTCAACAACCCTAATTCATTAACTGAAAATAGAAAACCATCGGAAAAAACCACATGCCAAAAAATTGCCCAACAATGGACACGAAAATCGAGGTGACATGAAAAATGAGGCAAAAATGTGACATGTTTCCCAAGGAAAAAAATATTCTCGAGGGCGCTGCCCCCAAAACCCTTTGCATGCTCGGTGAAACGTATCAGACACTTGAGCTACTTGTGCAAAGAATATAACACATACCCAACACTCTTATACTCCTCTAGGGATTGATTTGGATTGATACCAAAATTGATGCAATGAAAGGGGAGTAGGCCCAAAATATAATTTCCAATCACCTCACACATTCATACTAAGATATTGGATTAAAGAACAGAATGGGAAGAATTCTATTCACTTAATAATGATGGCCACTTTACAATTCATAAATAAAACAAAACAATTTATAAATTAACTCACAAACTAAGACTTTCATAACTTTTGGACATTATATAGTAATAAAATTCAATATAGAAGAGAGAAACAAATCTCATAGTTATCAAACTCAAACCTAGATCTAATACCTCATGCAATTGAAAGGCCTTCTTTGATCATATCTCTCACATTCCATGCTCCTTGAGCATCCTCAACAAGCAAGTATGCTATTGGCCTCTATCACTGCCTCTTGCTTGCTTCCTCTATAAAATATATCCAAATAGCCTCAAGGGACTTGACCTTTCATTGGCATGCAACACCACAATGTGTAGGGTTTTCAGAAGTCCCAACAACACGTGGATACAAATACAACATACCAATAGTCATCTTAGATCACATGATGGAGGTATTCGGTGATGTATGCTCTTGCATCACGTTGGTCAAGCAATTCTTGCACTTGCCTCTTGACTTCCTCTAATACCAACAATCACTATCTATACAATCCAATGTTTGGAAATTGATGAATCTCATGCTCCACCTCATGTTTTGGAGGTTAACCCTTGGGATCTTGGAAAACTCCCTTGCACTAATTTATCAACTCGTCTAATTGTTCCATTTTCTCTTTAATAAACTTAAATCTGAAGTCTTTTCTTTCATATCCGCTCCATTAGTGTTTGGAATCCACATGAGAATAACATTGGCATCAGCGTGAGCATAACAAACTCTGACCAAATCCACTCCAACAACATTTGGCAGCAGGATGAACACAACAAATTTGGCATTGATCAATGGCTTCCCTTGGTTCATCATCACAAGTGAGATATCTTGTTTCACTTTGTAAGCATTCATTAGGAATGGTTTCCCATCTTGCCACTTTGCACAATTGAGGAGTACTAAATTACACTCTTCATGAATGTAACTAGCACTTATGATGAAATTGAATTCCCACTATGTAGTAACTTGTAGTTTTGTGTCCATTTGAATACAACCTAATGGATATGGCTTAGGATTTTTTTCAATTTTCAGCCAAATTTTGTACTAGTGATTTAGAAATTAAGTTGTTTTGTAAACCAAAATAAAACAATACATTTCCATTGGTTTTCTCTCTATCCTTTTTTTTTTAATTGAAATGCTTTGTTTTACAAATAGAAGCTATTTGATGTGAGATATTACAATGTGGTAGAAGTGTCTCACAAGTTGTTAAACCCTAGAAAAAGTTGCATGTTAAGCATAAAACCCTTATTAAGCCCTAGATATTGAGTTATTACATTTCTAGTGTTATATTAGTAGGTTAGATAGAACCTTTCATTGTACCCTTTCATTAATTATATTATCTTTTATTTTCTTTGTTGACACATGTAGCATCATACAAGTATCTCCACATAGGCTTGGTGTCTAGCATGCAGAAGTCGTTCAAATCCTTCTACTCTTGAATTTGCTTTAATTAAATGAATTATTAAAGTAAATTGTTTTTATTAATTAGTTGAGTTATTTAAGGAAAATGATAAAACTAATTAGCATGTAATCTTATCCATTAATATAAAGTGAGGTGAGAAGTAATCTCAATTGTTAATCACTTTGGAGATTAGGGTTAGATTATAACTCAAGATTATAAAAGAAAGGCTAGGGTGAAGGAGGAAGACACTTGATATTTGTGTTGAGAGAGTCGAGACAGAGAGTGTTGGATCACAAAGGATTGTGATTCAAGGAGATATTAGATAGGTGGAGAAGGACTTCCATCTAAAGATCAGGTTAAGGAGAAGAGAGAACACAGGCTATCACAAGTGGGTTTTAACATATCAAATCCACAATAAAATGTTGTGTCGTACATAGCTTTCTGTACAATATTTACGTATGTGTACACGGGATCAAGTGGATACAAACACACATACGTTAGATCACTTAAGGATAGGTGTGTACATATTGAAAAGCATCCAAATCTAGGCTGTACAACGGATCAAACTTTGTTGGGTTTGTCCGCAGTTGTATTTCTCTCAATGGGCCATTATCAATGTTACAGGAGCCCCGATTTTAGCATAATAAAATCAATCTCAACATTGGTTTTCCATCCATGGTTTTTCAAGGGGTATCGACCCAAAATATTGGTGTTTATGTGTGCATGATTTGGTTTCCATTTTTTCTTCGTCTAGATTTATTGAGTTGAATATATTAGGAGTGTATTTTTGTTTTATGAGTTGTTAATCTTATTTGCAATAAGGAAATCACTATATAATAGGATACCTAGGTGTTGGAGTAAGGGGATTTCAACATTGTATCAGAGAACATGCTCTGAAGGGAATCCATATGTCAGATACATAGTAGTTGATAGAAGATCCATAGCCAACAGGAAGAAATTGAAGGATGGATTTCAAGAGAACAATTGTACTGAGGAAGAACTAGGGTTTTGTAGTTTTACAGAGTTGTACACGGGTTGCAAGAAGGAACATGCACGTACATACGCAAGTGTCTTTGGAGACAAACATGTATATAAGGGTCATCGTAAGCACATGAGTGTACATACATGGGCTTCCTTAAGGGAGGGCACATACATATGCGGGGGTTCAGTTGTGACAAGCGTGTACACGTGTTTACAGGTTAGTACAGGGGTAGTTTCCAGTAGTAGGTTATTTTCCGAGGAAGTTTATCAGGTCTTAGGGATGACATCAACACCATTGAGATTTGAAGATAGATTGGATGTAGCATCCAACTTCTTATACTGGAAAGCAAGAGTAAATTTTGTGTTCAATGAGTATGACCTTTGGAATTTAGTGGACAAAGTAGTTATTCCATCAACAAATCCGACAGTTTGGAATATTACAACAAGAAGAAGATCAAAGCAGAGAGGGTACTCTTGGATTCGGTGAAGGATCATCTAATTCCTCACCTATTTGAGAAGAATACGAACAAAGATATGTGTGATTCCTTGGTAAGTTTATTCTAGAGCAAGAACATGAATACGAAGATGATCTTAAGAAATAAACTCAGATCGATACATATGTCTAGATATGACAATGTTTCTAGCTATCTTATGAGGATCACTCAACTATGTGATCAACTTGCAGCCATAAGGGAGGATCACTCAACTATGTAGAGTTCATGAATGTGGTATTGAATGGTATTCCCAAGTCTTGGGAACCATTTGTCAAAGGAGTTTGTGCTTGGGAAAATCTCCCAGATTGGCAGAGACTTTGGGATGATTGCATTCAAGAAGAGACTCAGGAGGAGTCCAAAAGTAGCAAGCAGGGAAGTAGTGATGAGAACTTGTCTCTTGTTAATAAGACAAGGAAGGGAAAATGAAAGAGTTCTATCAAGAAAAGTAACATTGATGGAGGATCATCATAGCCAGGGAAGAAAAATAACTTGAGTAAAATCAAGTTCTTCTTGTGTCATAAGAATGGAAATTATGCATCTCAGTGTTTGGAGAAGAAGAAGGGTAAAGGAAAGACACAAATAGTAGCATTAGCAAAGATGCAACTTGATGAGTTTTCAACAAAATTTGAGAAGGATTGCTCATTGGTTTCTTTCCTTTCTACCAACACATTTGTGAGGAGTGCTTGGTTCTTGGACAATGGTGCATCTCATCATATGACAAAAGCAAAGGATTTATTTAGTAGTATTATAGAGAGGGACTTAGATCTTCATGTGCAACTTGGTAATGATTCCAAGTATCCAGTGAAGGGAGAGGGAACAATTATGTTCCAACTTGAGTCAAGAGGTTTGTTAGATGCCCAGGATTTGCTTTATGTACTAGGACTGAAGAATATTTTTCTCTTAGTCTCAGCTATGGACGACATGGGTTTTTCCATTACTTTTCATAGAGGGTAGGTACTCATACATCCAAAGAAATCTAGCCCAGACAACGCGATGGTCGTTGGGGTTAGAGATGGAACTTTATACATGTTTCATGGAAATCCTGTGTAGGATTTGGTACATGACAGTGAAAACCTATGTGAGTTGTGTCATAGAAGGTTGGGACACCTACACTATAGTGCTTTGTCGATTTTCAGGGGGATTGTTACAAGTCTTCCAAAGTTAAGTATTGAGCAACATGGAGTGTGCATAAGGTGTGCACTTGGAAAGAATGCCAAGGATTCTTTTCAAATTAGTGAGAGTAGGTCCAAGGGGATATTGGATCTTATCCATTCAAATGTGAGTGAGTCAATGTCAATAACATCATTACAGGGATTGTCATACTATGTGATGTTTATTGATGAATTTTCCAGGAAAACCTAGATCTTCTTTATGAAGACCAAGGATGATGTCCTTAGTCAGTTTCAAGATTTTAAAGCTCAAGTAGAGAACTAGACATGTAAGAAGATCAAGGTATTGAGTTCGGATAATGGGGAAGAGTACACCTCCAGTGACTTCAATGATTTATGCAAGGAGACAAGGATCAAGAGGGAGTTGACAGTCGCATACAATCCTCAACCTAATGGGGTTACAGAGAGAAAGAATCAGTCCATCATCAGTTATTCCACATCTATGATACATAACCAGGAGTTGCCTATATTTATTTGGGTATAGTCATGTAACAAAACAATATATGTGCAGAACATGAGTCCTCACATGATATTGGGGGGAAAGACTTTGGAGGAGGAATTCTCAAGACTTAAGCCAAAGATTGGTCATTTGAGGATATTTGGTTGTCTAGTCTACATCTTGTAAATGTGTTGAACCTGGAAAAAATATATCTAGCTAGAAAATAATACACACATTTGCAGAGAGAAATTGAGAAGGAATAAGAATGAAAGAAAGAATGGAAGAATTCTCATTAACCGTAATGAATAATGAATAATTTACACATGATATACTTTGTATAACTCAACCAATGCGCACTGGAGGAGAACCAATGTGCCATAGTGGTGGTATAGAGTGATCTGGACACACACCAATAGATACGGGAGTGAACTTCCACCTATTCTAGTCTCTCAGGCAGTTACGGGAGTGAACTACCACATAGTTGAGTTAACAAGTCAACCAGTCTTTAGTTAACTGACTGAACAAAGTGTAGTGAGGATTAGATCAAGGAATGAAGGGTAATGCATCAGTCTGGTGATGATCCCAAGGCAAGTGCGCATTAGCATGGTGATGATCCAAATGTTGCATGATGATAAAACCAATGCAACATCTAGACTCAACTCAAGTAGTCAAATTGAAGTGTCAACTGAAGAGAATATTCTCCAGGTGGAATATTCTCTCCTAAAAAACAAGAGATTGGATAAATGACTAATAATGACTAATAAACAAGGAAAAACCTTAGGAAAAAGAAAGCGTAGGTGTGTGTGAAGTAACTCCAACACCCCCCCTAAACATCACTATGGTGGAAATAAACAATGGGTCTCGGCAATGAGGCCATGTTAGGTACCCAAATACAAAATATACACTGAAATAAAGTGAGGAAAGAGAGAAAACCTCATGGGAAAACACCCCCCTCAAGGTACCATATATGTAAAAAGAGGAACTACAATTGCTAGGAAACTGTGTCCTTCACTCCAAGATGACTTCGTAGAGAATGGAACTTCTACTCAATGAAGGTCTTGGTGAAGATGTCTCACGTTTGTTCTGTTGAAGGATAGAACTGTAGGTCGATGATCCCCTTGTGTACTAAGTCCCGAATGTAGTGCATGTGGATCTCGATGTGCTTCTTCCATTTCTTTTGAACTGGATCTCCACAGAACTTCAGAGTGATCTGGCTGTCACACGAGATGATGATCGATCGGTGAAACTGAATGCCCAACTCAGTGGGAAAATGACGTAGCCACATATCATTAATGGTTGTGTTAACTACCCCTATGTACTCTACCTTGGTTGAAGATAGATCAATGGAAGCTTGCTTCTTACTCGACCAACAGATAGGCCTGAAACCAAGATTGAGTGAGTAACTAGATGTGTACTTGCAATCAGTGCTATCGCCAACCTAGTCAGAATCAGTAAAATTGATGAGATATAATGTAGAGTTTGTTGCATAATGAATCCCAAAGGTGATGGTGCCTTGTACGTATCGAAGGATACACTTTGCAACCTTCCAATGTAGCTCATGCGACTCTTGCATGAACCTGGAAACTGCGCCAACTGCATAGGAGAGGTCTGATCTGGAGTGTGTGAGATACAACAAGCTCCCCACTAGTTGTGTGTATAGTGTTATGTCAACTAGTGGAGTCTCCCCACCATCCTCAAGTTCGACTCCTGATAGGAAAGGAGTCCGAGCAGACTTGCAGTCTGTCATGTGAAATATCTCAAGGATATCTCGTGCATACTTGGCCTGAGACAATTTGATGTCTGATGCATCATGACTGGTATTGATTCCAAGGAAGAAGTGTAGTGGACCCATGCTCGTCATAAAAAACTTGTCATGTATAATCCTCTTGACTGCAAAAATCGTTGAAGTCGAGCAACCAGTGATCAAGAAATCATCAACATATAGAATTAAGAGTAGAAGTGAATCAGTCGTCCCGAGCATGTGGACATTTGGGTATGACTTAGAATGTACAAAGTTATGTGAAAACATGTAGGATTCCATCTTGGCATACCATGCCCTCGAAGCCTGCTTGAGGCCATAAAGGGACTTCTTCAGTTGACAGACCAAAGATGAGTCCTGCATAAATCCCTGGGGCTGCTCCATATAGATCTCCTCAGAGAGATCACTGTGAAGAAATGCATTCTTCACATCTATATGATGGACTTCCCATCCCTTGGTTGCCACAATGGAAAGTGCAAATCGTATGGAATCCATATTCTCTACTGGAGTGAAGGTCTCATCATAATCAATACCATGCACCTGCTGAAATCCTTTAGAAACATGCATGGCTTTGTATCTGCTAATCTGTCCATCCGCTACACTCTTGGTCCTGTAGACCCATATGCATCCGGTAAGTTTCCTCCCAGAAGGAAGGGTAACCAGATCCCAAGTCTGGTTCTCGAGGAGGGAGTTGTAATCCTCCTGCATGGTGGATTCCCAAAAGGGATTTCCAACAGCCTCGCCATAAGATTGTGGATCTGAAGACTAAACCAAGAAAATATTCTTGGAGGGAAATGGTTAAGTAGCAGTGTGGGTAACAGGAGGCTCCTCAAAATAATATCGATTCCTCCTAGTATTGGTTGGATCACCAACAAGATTCCCTGCATCATGAAGAGTAGTATGTGCCCACTTGGGCCTCTACTCTGGCTCTATAACTGCATCTGGATGCTCTGACTCTGCATCTGACTGTATTGATTCTGAATCTGAATCATCTGAGTCCTCTGAATCAGAACTCTCATCTGAAGAAGAGTCAACATGTGCATGCTCATCATCTTGGATAGGTGGAAGAATGAAGGTGTATGCATGCGATTTCTGAGGTACATGAAAGACACTTTCCTCGAATTGGACACTACACTCAATGATGAGACAATCTGAGGAAAGATCAATAAGCCTATACCCCTTCACACTGTTGGGGTATCCAACAAAAATACACTCAGTGCTTTGTGGACTTTGATCTTCTTTGATACCCCGTTATCATTTCAGAGGAATTTGATCTTCTTTCCGGACTGTGTCTCAAATAGGGCTTTGAAATCTTTGAGGTGTTGAAAGACCTTGAATTTTTTCCTGAGAAAGTAAATCCATGTAAAACGTGAGAAATCATCAACAAAAATGAGAACAAACCTCACTTTGTTGATTGATGGATGTGGAAAATGACCCATAAGGTCACTATGGATCATATCTAAAGGCACAGAAGCTCTCTGAGACTTTCCTTTGTCGAATTTCTCTTGAGGGTGTTTTCTGAGAACACATCCGTCACATACTCCCTTGGAGAAATGGATGTATGGTAGACCATCAACCAATGTTTGCTTGCTAATATGTTACATGTATCTGAAATTCAAATGTCCAAACCTTTCGTGCCATATCCTACTACTTTCATCAGCATGAGTAAGTAGTAAAGCATAATCAGGTTCAATGAATTCAAAAAATGTATACAACCTAGACTGATGATTTACCTCACTGGTAGCAACCCTAGAGTTGGTTTACATGTCATAGATGTCCACGAAATTTGGTGTAAATATGACTTTATTTCCGGTGCCGAAATTCATCATCTGATACATGGAGAGAAAGTTGACAGAAAGTTTGGGAACGTGCAGCACATTCTCGAAGCTTCCGTTGGTGAGTTCAATCCTTCCTTTGCCGGTGACTTTGACTGAAGAGTTGTCCCCCATCAGAATAGGAGGACCTTTGCATGCAACCAATGAAGAATAAACTTCTTTTGAGGAATCCATGTAAAGTGATGCTCCTGAATCTATGATCCAAGCATCAGGAGAGGAGTTGATGGCAATCAAAGCATGGCTAGAATTGTCTTTCTTAGAATTTTGATCTTCTAGCTTCTTCTTCTTGGAACCCTTGGGGATGCAATCTCCAACGTTGTTTTGTTGAAGTATTTGAGACATTAGATATATGTTTTTTTTTCATGCATGCAAATTCTGGATGGAATCCTTTGTGACAGTACATGCATTTCTCCCCTTTTCTTCCCTTTCCCCCTTTGGATCCAGAGGCATCGGTGAAGGGTTTTGTGTACTCTTCCTTCTTCTTATGTGCATGAGTTTTCCTTTTGTATTTATCTTTAGATTTCTGATATTGATGGCTTCCATATTGCATAGTAAGTGCATGCACCTTTGGGCCTTTGATTTTTCCCATGTTGATGAGCTTGGTTTGCTCTTGTGTCAGGGATTCGATAAAGTCCTCAAGAGAAGGAATCTTCCAGGTGGATCTGGAGGAGAATCTGGCTGAATGGAATGTGGACACGAACACAGATAATTCAAGACCAAGTTTGGAGAGGATGGTGAGAACCATTTGTTTCTCCTATTTAGATTTATCAACCCCACAATATTTGAGTTGCAACAGTAAATCCTTGAATTTTGTAAAGAAATCTTGGATATTGTCGAAGCTTTTTGGATCCAATGTGAGCAATTCCACCTCCAAAATGTGTCCCCTCATCTCATCATGTTTTCCAAATATCCCTTCCAAGGTGGTCCAGGCTTCATTGGGATTCTTACAGGAAGATATGTGAAAAAGGAGATCGGGAGAAATAAGATTGCAAATTGTTCTGAATGCTTCATCCATTCGATTTAAGTCCTTGGATTTTTCTATGGATGATGTTGGTTCTGTGTCTGTATTCAAGGTTAACTTGTACAATCCTCTAGTTCAGAGCTGTATGACTATTTTTTCCTTCCATGCAAAGTAGTTGTAAGGTGTAAGAATGAATTCTTTTTGGAAATCCATCTTTCCGTTGTCTTCAATCTTTAGCACCTGCAAAAAAATTTGGTGTAGCTTTTGCTTAGCAGTCTGTCGGCTCTAATACCATGTAAATGTGTTGAACCTGCACAAAATAGATCTAGCTAGAAAATACTACACACATTTGCAGAGAGAAATTGAGAAAGAAGAAGAAGGAGAGAAAGAATGGAAGAATTATCATTAACCAGAATGAATATGAATAATTTACACATTATCTACTTTGTATAACTCAACCAATGTGCACTAGAGGAGAACCAATGCAGCATAGTGGTGGTATAGAGTGATCTGGACACATACCAACATTTATGGGAGTGAACTTCCACCTAGTTTAGTCTCTCAGGCAGTTATGGGAGTGAACTACCACCTAGTCTAGTCTCTCAGGAAATTACGGGAGTGAACTGCCACCTAGCTGAGTTAACTAGTCAACCAGTCTTCAGTTAATTGACTGCACATAGTGTAGTGAGGAGTAGATCAAGGAATCAAGGGTAATGCACCATTATGGTGATGATCGCAAGGCAATTTTGCATTATCGTGGTGATGACCCCAATGTTGCATGGTGATAAAACCAATGCAACATCTAGACTCAACTCAACTAGTCAAACTAAAGTGTCAACTGAAGAGAATATTCTCCAGGTGGAATATTCTCTCCTAAAAAATAGGATATTGGATAAATGACTAATAAACAAGAAAAAACCTTAGGAAAAAGAAATCCTAGGTGTGTGTGAAGTAACTCCAACACATCCATGTGCATGTGGAGAAGAGGACGAAGTTGGATCCTTCAAGATAATATGGTATATTTGTGGGGTACAACGAGACCTCAAAGGATTACAAGATCTTCATTCCAGCACATAGGAAGACAATTTTCATAAAATATGTTAAGTTCAGGGACAACTTGTCATTTGGGAGATCTCAGGAGTCATCATCAATGATAGAGGGCGAGGAGCGACAAGCTTTGAAGGATGAGAAAAAGTCAACTATTCAGGCTTCATGTGGGGAGGAGGATTTAGCCCCTTCCAATCCTATTAGGAGACCCATGTGGCTATTGCAGACATTGAAAGATGCTGCAAAGGCTCCTAAGAGTGCAATCAAAGATCACAGGCCTCTGAAGAAGATTGTGAACTATATGGCACTTATGAGTAGCATCAATGATGTTAATCCTTCTAGTTTGAGGAAGCAATAGATTAATAGGTATGGAGGGATGCGATAGTAGAGGATCACACCTCTATTATGAGGAATGATGTTTGGGAGATAGTACCAATATTGGAGGGGAAGTCAGTTGTGAGTTCCAAGTAGCTCTATAAGATCAAGCATGTTGCAGATGGTAGCATCGAGAATTTCAAGGCGAGGTTTGTGGTGAGAGGGTTCTCCCAGAAACAAGGATTGGATTGTGAGGACAATTTTTCTCCAGTCACCGAGTATGATTCTATTCGAGCTTTTATTTCTATTGCTCCGGTTATGAGGTGGAGGATACATTAGATGGATGTGAAAACAACTTTCCTCAACAAGATCATTGGGAAGGAAGTATACATAGAGAAACCTGAGGGCTTTGAGGTACATGGGAGGGATTCTCATGTGTGTAGGCTTAAGAAATCCTTGTACAGAATCAAATAGGAACCTAGGGCGTGGTATTCCAAGATTGATGGATACTTGCAAAGTAATGGATTTACCAAGAGTGAGGAAGATCCTAACTTGTAATTCATACTTCTTGCGGTATATCCACTCATCTTGGTTTTGTACGTTGATGATTTATTTCTCCCAGGTGCATAGGAGCTTATTAAAGGGTGCAAAGTGGATTTAGCTAGTGAGTTCTAGATGAAGGACATTAACTTGATGTATTATTTCTTGGGACTAGAGGTATGATATGTATCGGGTGAGATCTTCCTTGGACAGGGGAAGTATGCAGTAGATATCTTGAGGAGATTCAGGATGGAAGACTGTAAACTGATGGCTACACCTATGTTTACCAATATGAAGAAGGTGATCACTTTATATCTAGAGTTGGTAGATCCCAAGATATACAGGCAATTGATAGGATCCTTGATGTATTTGGTCAATAACAGACCATATAGTTTTTTTGTTGTGAACACTTTGAGTCAGTTCATGGTGGAGCCAAGGAAGGTGCATTGGATCGCAATGAAACATGTGCTCAGGTACTTGAAAGGTACAATGGAGTATGGATTGAGGTATCTTGGAGGATATGGAGTCAAGTTGCAAGGATATACAAAATTAGATTGGGCAAGGAGTGTAGTATACAGAAAGAACACCTTGGGGTGCTGCTTAAGCTTGGGATCAACAATGATTACTTGGTTCAACATGAAGCAAAATTTTGTAGCACTCAATTCAGCAGAGGCATAGTATATGGCAATGCGTATGGCTAGCTATGAATCCATTCGGCTTCACAAATTTCTTACAAGTTTATTTGATGATGAGTTGGAGCCTATGGTGATATACAATGCTAATCAGAGTTGTATCAAACACTCGAAGAATCGAATATTCCATGAAAGGTCCAAACATATTGAGATTAGATACCACTTCATTCGATATAGTATCCCGAAAGGGGAATTGAAGCTTCAATATATTTCCACATATGAGCAAGTTGCATATATTCTGAAAAAAACCTTGGAGAAAGGGAAGTTTGTGTTCTTCATAGACATACTTGGAGTGGTGCAAAATACCTTCCTCTCTAAGAGGGAGTGTTGATGCATGTACCATCATATAGGTATTTCCGCATAGGATTGGTGTCTAGCATGCAAAATTCATCCAAAGCCTTCTACTCTTGAATTTACTTTAATTAAATGAACTTTTAAGTAAATGGATTTTATTAATTAATTATTTAATTAATTGAGTTATTTAAGGAAAATGCTAAAATTATTTAGCATGTGATCTTATCCATTAATCTCAAGTGAGGTGAAAAGTAATCTCAACCGTTAATGACTTTGTTGATAAGGGTTAGATTATAACTCAAGATTATAAAAGAAAGGCTAGGGTGGAGGAAGACACTTGATACTTGTGTCGATAGAGTTGACACAGAGAGGGTTGGATCACGAAGGACTGTGATTCAAAGAGATCTTGGATAGGTGGAGAAGCACTTCCATATAGAGATCAGGTCAAGGAGAAGATAGAACAAAGGTTGCTGCAAGTGGGTTTCATCAAATTGAAACCAAAATTAGAAAGTGTTGTGTTGTACAGATCTTTCCATACCTATACATGAGTGTTAGTGGAGACAAGCGCAGATATATGGGCACACTTAAGAATAGGTGTGTACATCTCGAAAAATGTGCAGATTTGGGCCATACAATAGATCATACTTTTCTAGGTTTGTCTCCAGTTGTATCTATCTCAGTGGGTCATTATCCCTATTATAGGAGCCCTAATTTTAGCATAATAAAATCATTCTCAGTACTAATTTTCCCTTTGGGGTTTTCCAAGGGTATCTACCCAAAAATATTGGTGTTTATGTCTGCATGATTTGGTTTCCAGTTTTTCTTCGGCTATATTTATTGAGTTGAATATTTTAGCTGTGTATTTTTGTTTTGTGAAATGCTAATATGATTTGTAGTAAGGAAATCACTAAATAACAAGATACCTAGGTGTTGGGGTAAGGGGATTTCAACAGTCTTATGCATTGAATGTATTGAAAAGGGAGGTCCCCCCCTTGAAGTAGACTATTATTCGTTGTATTTTAATCATTATCAAGGCATTGGTTCATAACATTTGATATTAGAGCATATGATCCTAGGGTTTTTCTTCTTCAATCCATACATATTGGCATTTTCACTATAAATTTTTATCTGAGTCATTTCAGACAATGAAATTTTGAGGAGACTGAGAAACGATAACAAATAATAGGTGGTCAAAATGTTAGGTTTTGGTTCATTATATTTTCAGAGATATATCTTATGGAATTTAGGGTTTTTTATTAGTCCTTAAATTAGTCTCAAATGAGTCATCTTTTCATTTTTTCTATAAACGTTTTTGGTGAAGTTTCAAACTCTAAAATTTTGAAAATCCCGAGGACACATAGAAAATTACATGTGGAAAATTTTTCATATTTTTAATCATTATAATTTGTGAGATATATCTTGTGGAAGTTGGAGTTTTTTTATTAATCTTGAATTGGTCTTAAACAAGACATTTTGGTATGTCAAGTTTAATTGAAATTTGCAAAGAGAACCTAGCTAGTAGAAAATCACACAAAACTTGCAAGAGAGAGAGAGAGAGAGAGAGAGAGAGAGAGAGAATGATGAATTGTATTAACTAATATTCTACTATCAAAGAGTGAATAATTCACAATAGATATAGGCTACATGAGTAACCAATGCACCATAGTAGTGATCTTAGAGAGATCTTAACACTCATTGATAGACTTTGGAGTCAACTGCCACCTAGTCCTAGTTAATTGGCCATGCAATCATTGGTTAATTGACTAATCACCCAAGTGGAGTGGAGAGAGACTCATGAATGTGCCTTTTTAGCACTCTCCTAGCCTCATGCATGTGATATGCACCCTCTTGGTGAGAATATCGAGGTGAAAATGCATGACTCTACTCCACTAGTCTAACTGAAGTGTAACTGAGTCAAGACCAGCTAGTCTAATTGAGGTGTAACAAGACTAAAGAGGATGTAGCTCCCTATTTTAGTGGAAGTGCCCTATTTTAGTGGGGAATATTCTCAGGGGAGAATATTCTCATCTATGGATGGCACCCTCAACATTAGACTAGTAAACTTGGGAAAAATAAATACTAGGTGAGTGTGTAATATGTCCAAAATGTTATTTCTGCTAAATTTTCATGAGTTTAAGAAGTAATATGAGAGTACTATAGCCTGAAATTTTAGACTCATAAGGTTTCAAATTATATATATATATATATATATATATATATATATATATATATATTAGGACAAAGGTCAACCATCCAAACAGTCTCTAAATTAGGGTTTGAAAGGTACGTAACTTACAATTGGAATTAATGGAAATAATTGAATTTAGTGGAGATAAATATAAAAATAAAATCAATCCTAGGGAATGGTTGAGGATGATAAGGAAAACTTACAAGACTCAT
The DNA here is from genome assembly GCA_009831015.1 of Picea engelmannii. Classification (NCBI taxonomy): domain Eukaryota; kingdom Viridiplantae; phylum Streptophyta; class Pinopsida; order Pinales; family Pinaceae; genus Picea; species Picea engelmannii. The sequence goes on from ML803651.1 coordinate 65,880, forward strand.
TTTGGGGAAAGTCTTTGTTTGCATGGTGAAGCTAGAGAGTGGTGGAGGAGTATCGATAAAGATACTAAACAACACACCACGTGGGAAGTATTTGAAGAACTCTTCTCAAATAAATGGATCAGGGATACAAAAATGGAGGCAATATGTAAAATTCAAGATGAGTTAAAAGAAGAAAAAAAAGATATCAAGAAGAAGGGTGGTAAGCTATCTAAGATATGAGACCTTAATGAAGCACTCATTAAGGAGGTTCACAAATTAAAACAAGGAAAGAATAACAAAGAGAAGTGGGAAAAGGACGAATCAAGAGAAGAATTGAAAAAGAAAGATGAAGAAATATGAATATTACAAAACCATAATAAAAAAAACAATTGGATGAGGTTAAACGATTGAAAGAAGAAAAGATGAATTATGAAAATCAAGAATTGGAACTATCACAAGATTTAGAGCTAGAAGAGACTACTCCAACAGTATTTTTTCATGCATTGGATGGCATCGGTATTCTAGAAACATCTATATCCTTTGCTCCAATGGATCTCCAAAAAGTTATCAACAATCATTCTAGGGTATTTGGAGAGATGCCTAAGGGTCTTCCACCTACTTGAGAAATGACCATGCTATTCATTTGCAACCAG
>ML803651.1:66662-81842 GCA_009831015.1 Picea engelmannii
TATAATGTCTGGCGGAATCAACAACTAGTTGGGCACGTACTCGCGTTACACGTAGTCATGTTATCCAACAGCTACCACTATAACCTCCAAGTGTGCCCACAATGCCCCTTACACGACACACAGGATAAGTCGTGGGGATTTGAACTCAAAACCTCATGGAACTTCATATCACTTCATATTCATGACACTTACCAATTGAGCTGCCCCCGAGGGGCTAATTGGTCAGAGTATTAATGGAAAATGGAAAACCATATTAAAATCAGAAACAATCCTTTAAAAAAGGATTAAGCAACTATGAAATCGAGCAATTACTGAGTACCTCATCAAATGGAAGAACCTACCAATGGAGGAGGCGACATGGGAATATGAGTTCTTCATGTAGAAACACCCATGGTTAGTCAAGTGTTGAGGAAAACACTTGTTTGAAGGGGAGGGGATGTTAATCCCTAGACAATGCTTCATGTTAAGCATAAAAACCCCTTATTAATCCCTAGATATCAAGATAGAAAAGGTTAAAGTTAAAGAAGAGGATCAAAGAGTCAATGTAATATCAAAAAATTAGAAAATAAAAAATAAGAATAGAATATAATAAAAACAATTTGGAGGAAGTTTCATATAAATATTTTGATATTGATTTTCATTACAAGCTTAACTAGAACTATAACATTGAGAAAAGAATAAATGGATGGTGGAAAGCTTATAAGGACTAGAAAATAGTTGTAAGTTAGTGGACCTTTGACTATGGGATAAGAAGAAACTCCTTCTTGAGACTTTCGTCACTCATGTTATCTTATATAATTGTAAAGTCTAGAGTTGCACCATTTCTAGAGAATTGTGAAGAAAAATAAAGCAAATCTTTATTAAAATTTAAATAATCCTTAACAATTTCAATGGTTTTTCTAAAGATAAGTTTAGAGTAGTTTTCCTCTTTATCAATATATTTTGTATGCTCAAGGCATAATGGATACTTGGTATTGTGAGAGTGTTTGGCTAAAACGGAGGTGCAAAAACACTTAAACCTTATATCCTCCGATAATAACTCATTTCCCAATGTAAAATTTATTGTGCCACTCTCTTTATTAAAATTTAGAGAATGCTTAACAATATCAATGGTTTCTCTATCTCAAGGGCTTATCTAAACTTAGGTTTAGAGTAGTTTTCCTCCTTAAAAAGAACCTTTGTATATTCAAGGCATAATACGTGCTTGATATTGTGGGAATGCTCGACTACAGTAAAAGTGTGGAAATAATTAAACCTTATATCAACCTCATGTTTTCTTTGATCCTTAATCCAAAAGAATGATTCTTTTCCCAATGCAAAATTTTCCAAAAAAATCTAATAACATGTTTTATTTGATCCTTAATCCAAAAGAGTGATGCTTTTCTCAATGCAAAATTTTCCAAAAAATCTAATAACATGTTTTATTTGATCCTTAATTCAAAAGAATTATGCTTTTCCCATGCAAAATTTTCCATAAATTTAATAAAATATGCTTTTCCCAATACAAAATGTTTCATAAATCTAAGTAATTTTGGAAGTTGAAAAAAATTAAATAACTTTAAAATTAATAATAATAATAATAAAAATAACAATAACTAGTTTATTTATTTATTTTTTAACTATTTTATTTTTTCAAATTCTTTTATTTCCTTCTTCTTTGATTGATAAGATATGCATATTCTATTTCTAAATTTTTCTTATATTTCCTTCTTTTTTGATTGATAAGATATACATATTCTATTTCTACATTTTTCTTCTCTGCTTTTATTAATCATTATACTTTTTATATTATAATATTTTAATTTTTATTGAAATTATTCTCTTTTCTTGTTTTTCTTTTTTTTTTGGTTTTTTTTCTTTGAATGATAAGATATGTATATTCTATTTTTATTTTTTTAGTTTCTATTTTTATTAGTCCATGTTATGGGATTATAGTAATGAGTTTGTTTTTATATGATATTGATGTGATATTAATTTGTTTTTTACCATAAATTTGTGTATGCAATGTAATGTTTAACATAGGAAAACAAATATATATTTTTAGATATAATAAAAATATTTGCGTTTCTCATTTCTAATTGGTTGATAGAATTGGAGTGTTATTGCTCATTCACATCTTTCAATATGTAGAATTAATTACATAATCAATGAATTTCACCAATCCCCACATCTAAATATAAAAAGTTGTACTATATATTTATTATTATGCATTATTATATTTATATTATATTTATTATCTAATATATTATTTATTATTATATTTATATTATTATCTAATATCTTATTTAGATTATATTTATTATGTAATATAATAAATATTATATAAAAATAAATATTATTAAATTTGAAAGATTAATTTTTCAAAAAAAAAAAATTGAATATTTTTAAAATGCTATTTGCATTTGGTTAGCTTAATTTAATTGGAAGGAAATTTAGGTTAATCCTAAAACTATACAACATTCACATTAAAATAAAAATGTGGTCAAAGACCGTGAATCTATAAACTAAGTGTCATGGAGCAATGCCTCTTCCTCGCCTCTTTCTCCATTCCTTGTGAGTGTAGGTCGAATTCTTTGAATTCCAATCTTTTTGATGGTATAGTTATCAATGTTAATTTTTTTCATTTAAAATATTTACAAATTGATTTCTTTTAAGACTATGAAACTAGCCCCTAGTTAACATATTGTTCATATTTCATAATAATCATCATCATCAATAATTATAGGGTGTCAGCTATCATCTCCATTTCCAAATCTACTTGGTAGGGACTAAACTATCATATTAATCATTATAAATTTTATATAATAATATTTTAATTTTTGATATTTTATTTATTGTTCAACTTATTTCTTTTTTAATTTATTCTTTTTAATTAGTTTTAATCTTGATAACTTTTCTTTTTCTTAATTATTATAAATTTGTAATATTGTTTTAATCATTTCCAATTTATTTTATTTCCTAACTCTTCCTTCATAAGTTTTTGGCCATTCTTTTTGTCATATAGTAATAATCCTCGTTTTCTTTTTTTAATTAGTTTTTTTTTAATTATTCATGTTAGCGTTTTTTTTATTTTTAGTCTTTATTTTGTTACTAGCCTATGATTAAGAAACCGAGACTTACCATCTATATCTAAGACTTTAATATTTATTTTGTTGTTTTATTTTATTTTTAATATAATTTTCCACAAATTATTATATATATCTTTTTTTATCTTTCTTGTGATTTTTAACTTCTACATATTTTATTTTTATTTTTTTATTAAAATACTTAATTATACTCTATCCTTATCTTTTATTTCATATCCTTCTTGGTTCTTTAAACCCTTTTAAGTGTTACTTACATTTTCATTTTAATTTATTCCTATTATTTTATTTTTAGTATTTTCATTTTAATTTATTCTTATTATTTTATTTTTAGTATTTATTTTGTTATTAGTTCTTATTTTATTTTTAATATTTATTTTGTTATTAGTAGTTTCATTTTAATTTATTCCTATTATTTTATTTTTAGTATTTATTTTATTATTAGTTCGCGTTCGCTTATGCGTTGAATAAATATTAGTTTAAGTTTGACTTTTAATACATTTGTTAAATTCTTAACTTTTTAGAATGGTTTATCATTTTTCTTATTAAATATTTTACACAAAATTATTTCTTTGCACTCTTCTTTGTACTCTTATTTAAATTTTCATTTTAATTTGTTCCTATTACCGAAAACTCGAATCAGAGGAGGAGGATTAACAATAATCGAATCATGTCTGGGTTTATTAAAATTTTGAGTACCTGGCATTATGGGTCGGTTTTCGACGGGATTCGACTGGTAGTAGGGTTCTGGTCAGCGAAACCCGACATGAACACCGCAGTATTCACAGCGAAAACCAGCAAACTCAGGAGGAAGCCATAGCTAGTTTCGACAATTCGGGCATTGAACCAGCTCTTCTTGTGTCATCATCTCTACTTTCATTCTTGAAACTTTACTCCTCGTAATACCTTCTATATCTATCCCATCTATGCAGAGTCATATATTGAATATGGTGTGGACGCTTTGGCAAGGCAGGGGTATGGAATAAAAAAAAAAAGATTGAAGCATATATCTTTATTTTGAACAGTTGTGAGAATCATGTTCGATCATATCTATCTATCGAGGACAGAACAAAGGCCTTCGATGCGAGCAGTACACTGGAATCTAAGACTTGCTAATGATAATTACATGACATAAACTCAAACAAATTTATAAATATGTTTTTATCTGCAAAATCATATAATAGTGAGAGACTCAAAACTTCCAAAACTTGCATGCAGCTAAGAAAAATATAATTTAAAAATAAATCAGACTTGGCTTTGGGTGCCAGCTTCCATTTGATCAGCAGTACGCTTCTGACCAACATCTATTGTTGTGGTAGCTTGTTGTAGTAGCCAAATGTGATACATGCATTACCACTAAAAACACATCGTTCACAATGATAGTACAAATGTCATGAGTTATTGGACAGTTGGGAAGGAAATATATACTTGCCATACAACGTGTATATTTAAAGGATATTTTTGTTAACTGTACATTTGCTCAATTAAGGACTAATTCTCATCAACTCTGTTGTGAAACAAGGCATTGGAAAAGGTCAAAAGAAATGTGGGAGGAAAAAGTATGTATTTTGTGTTTGTCCGGAAAATTGGAAACAGAAAAACATTTCATTTTAGAATGTGAGGCCCTCAAAGACAGCAGGGAAAATTATGCAGGTATTCTGGCAGCTAGTTCTTGGGATAATCTATTCAGCAAAGAGTTTGTCCAAGTGCGATTATTGTAAAATTTCACAGGAAAAAAGCTGAATACAAAAGCCAGATGAAAAAACAATCTGTCCCATAAACTATTTTTAACTTCATGGACATTAAAAATACTTTTTAGCTTACTTGTTTGCAGGTTTCCATTTTCCAATGCTTTGTTTTGTTTACTGTTTTTTAAGATAACGTTGATGAAGTAGTTCTTGAATTTCTCACTCCATATATTTTTAAAAAGATTAACATTTAATGTGACCACCATAACTTATGGACTTTGTATGCCAAAAGCATGCCAAATATTTTTTTCCTTATGCTACACGTATATAATTTCCAAAAACGTCACATTGGTTTTAATAAGATGATATATATGAATGGTGACAATATTGAAATCTCCTCTATAAGGTTTGGGTTGAGAGTGATATCTGAATCTTTCCATGCATTTGGGTTGCGGCCTAGCCTCGAGCTGAAGGCCTAAGTCTGAAAGTTGTCATCTCATAAATATTTTCACAGCGAAATAATACTTTGCTTCTTAACAAAATACAATATAATATACATTCCATGGATGTTTGTGCAAGCTACTCAATATTGTATATCCCGGGCAGCTTAAAAAACTTTGTTATTGTGTTTTTTCCATACACCAGTCCATTTCCACATGGCAATATTTTTGTTCTTCTCTCAACTCTGTTCATTTCTCTCAAAGGTTTTAAGTTTTTCATGTAAATTCAGTAAATTTATGACACTATTTGCTAGACGATTTAAATGTCTCTTTATTTTTTAGGTTACCTGTGCTCTTGCTCTGCAGAAGTCCATTTCTGGACGGAAAGATTTTTCTTCGATCTCTAGAATTCGTGTCATCTTTGTCATAAAGATTGAAGGTTTTTGGAGTAAATTCAGTAAGTTTCACTTACAAAGTCATATGTTTCCATAGTAGGAGATTGTATTTGGATATTTGAGGTTACATGTGCACTATACCTAGCAAGAAAATGTTTGTCAAGTTTTTTAGTAGCGTCATCTGTTATGACAGATATAAGTGAAATCCAGTAAATTAAGGAGTAATTGCAGGGTTTTCCGGTCAAATCAGAGGCTTTGGGAATACATTATGAAGAGTCCAACAATGTAGAACCTGAGATGGAGAAGCCACTTGTGGAAGGGAGAAAAGATCGGCTGGAGTCTGAGTTTATATTTTTCTCCACTCTTGTCGTCGCTATGGGACCTTTGACATATGGCTTAGCGGTACGTTTATTCTTGCTTAAAAGAGATGAATTTTTAGGTGTTTTATTTACTAGCATAGCCTCTAACTCGCGGCTGGTGAACGTTGAAAGAGGGCTCACGGCTGTTAAACTTTCTGCTTACAGCTGTTAAAAACGCAGCACAGAAACACGGTTACCAAAAGTATTAAGAAACATAAAACACCAAGATCTATCTTAATATTTTTTAATAAGGTAGATGTGGCAATAAGTTAGTGAACATAGTAATTTTTAAACACGATTAGGTAAATGTAAAAAAGTAAACATATAAACTGATGTCTTTATAACAGCTTGGAAGTTAATGGATGAAATCTCATTTATTGTGACCACTAAGAATATTCTAGGCATATTTAATCTCGTCCATAGAAAACGTATTAAGAACTAAAAACCTATTAAATGTGACCATTGTCAATAGGTGTACACCTTTCAATGTAATTATGAATTAAAGTTGTTGGTTGATGTGTTATTTCAAATTATTATGATCACTTTTATACATACTTGAAGTTACCTATTTCAAATTACTTGAGGTTGCCTATTACTATGCTTGAGGTTACCTATTAGTATTAGTAGACACATTGTATAACTAGCAACACCAACATCACCACTATTTCACTTGCAACAATTGTAAAAACATTTTCAGCAGGGACATAGCCATTACAGTGACACTTGTTTTATTTTATTTTTAATATAGTTTTCCACAAATTATTATATATATCATGTTTTCATTTTAATTTATTCCTATTATTTTATTTTTAATATTTATTTTATTATTTTATTTTATTTTTAATATAATTTTCCACAAATTATTATATATATCATGTTTAATCTTTCTTGTGATTATTGACTTCTACATATTTTATTTTTATTTTTTATTAAAAAAACTTAATTATACTCTATCTTTATCTTTTATTTTATTATATTTTATTTCATATCCTTCTTGGTTCTTTGAACCTTTTTAAGTGTAACTTAACATCTCATTTTAATTTATTCCTATTATTTTAAATTTTATATTCATTCTTCATTATAAAATATTTTTATAAAATTCATAGTCTTTTATCTTTTATTTTTATTTTATTCCCATCTTTATTTTTTAACTTTCCCTTTTCATATAATTCTCAAACGCACATAAGCTCCTATGATATATCTTTTATTTTATTATATTTTTATTTTATTTTATTCCCATCTTTATTTTTTAACTTTCCCTTTTCATATTATTCTCAAGCCAACATAAACTCCTATGATATATCTTTTATTTTATTATATTTTATTTCATATCCTTCTTGGTTCTTTGAACCTTTTTAAATGTTCCTTAACTTCTCATTTTAATTTATTCCTATTATTTTAAATTTTATATTCATTCTTCATTATAAAATATTTTTATAAAATTTATATTCCCTTACCGTATCCTACTATGTTGATCCACAGTTTTGTGGTGCTTGACATGATAAAATGATGCAAAAGGTTTCAAACATTATTTTTCATACTCATATATACATATGAGTAGCATTATGATTTTAGTTATGAAGCTTCAAAATTATACTATGTTGATCCACAGTTTTGTGGTGCTTGACATGATCAAATGATGCAAAAGGTTTATGGTCGGTAATACAACTCTGCATAATGATAGTACTAAGTATGGCACTTATGAAAATTACATTGTTATGTTTTATGTTTATATCCAAATTATCAACCAAAGTTACTTTAAAAAGCTATAATCTTCAAAGTGTATTTAATATGGGAATTGATATGTTTTTTTTTACACCAAAGAACTTTGTTTAAAAATAAACGCAATGGTATGTGTTTAACATTATAAAGGTATGGTCGTACAAAAAGTATGGATTTTGGCTTGTCTTAATGATATAATTAAGATATTAAAGGTTGCATTGATTTTAAATAGAATAAATCTTGGGTTTACATGGCACATAATATATGGCATATGCAAACAAAATAGACCCTTGACTATTCGTATGAATATATGTGTCGACTTGATTAGTTATGATAGTGAAGTGACAAGGTTGTTGCCAATGAGTAAAAGTCTTTTGAGATTGATGTAGTGCATGATTATGTGAGCTAACATAGATATGGTTTCGACCTTGTGATTGGTTTATATAGCATGAGTTATATAGTGTATATTTTGAAAAGAGTTTTGTGAATTGTTTTAGTTGTTGAGTTGGCATGCACATGTGAGTTATGGTTTGAAGGACAACATAATGGGTTGGCCATGCATTCAATTTGTAAGTGTGTGGGTAATTAATTTCATACTCATGTGATTTACTGCCTCATTTGCTTTGGGTTTTGGTCATTTTGGTTATGTTGAGACTGTGGAGAAAGAAAAGCTCGAGCTAGCTTGGAAACTTTGCTCTTGGAAGTTGTAGCAACTATCTTGGCCCAACCCTGGTATAAAACAATTTGCAAGAAAGGTATGCACTTGCCAGTTTGTTGAGCATCTTATGCATATGTGTTGCGAAGCAATAATTTAGTATTGGTTTTATGTTCTTGACTGGTATTGAGTGTGTATATCTCTCTCTTTGTTTTTTTCTCTTAATGGAATAATTGTTCAAGGGTTTCTGGATTAAAAGAAAATGAAATGGTTACTTTGTGTCAAATGTATTTTCCACTCCATGCATTATTTCACTTTCCATTTATCAGTTATTTCACTTTCCATTTATCATTTATGGCCATTGAAACTAAACTCATTTGATATAAATGAAAGTTGTGACCCGGGTTTGAATTCTTGTAACAATTTTCCTACTGTTTGGCATACCAACATTAGAAAATCCTTTATTTTATTGAGAAAAGCATGGTTTCAAGCCATGCTGGTTATATTGGATGTGGGTCTTGTGTTGAGTCTAAGTTTGAAGTTTTATATGTGTATAAATATACACACAACCTTGGTCTATTTTTTAATGGACAAGTTTAGAGTTGTCCAAAATTTTACAGCCAACATTAAAATGGTTTGTCTTTGCTGAGTAGAAATTGGGTTCAGAACCCGTGACCTTAATGGGTCTTTGAATGGGTATAATACTTTGTAAAAGATGTTTTACTTTGATTATGCAACCAACAAAGGCTCTTGATTGATTTTGGTTATTTGGGTTTCAAACCCATACCCATGTTATGGATACAAGCCGTGTGCTCTTTCACTACTTACACAACTAGAATTATTATCAACCATTATTTTGTGTTGAGTTTAAGAGAGTTTTGAACTCATAACCATATGAAAGATAATCATTTTTTGGATTGATTTTAAGAGTCAATATGAGTTATTTGTTCTCATATTGTTTTTGTTGGAAAATTGATTGTCATTGATGTCAACTTTAGAAGAAGTCTCTAGAAGTAATGGGTATATTTGAAGAAGTTTCCAAAGTGGTCCCCTTATGGCATAGCTTTGAGCATGGACCTCACGGGAAGACGCTTTGAAGAAGTCTACAATAATTCCATAGGTGTTTTCATGAGGCCCGAAGTTGATTGAGGAATATGAGGTTGAAAAACATTACAAGTACATGAAAAACCTTTGAAGATGGATAGTCTTTGTCATGTCATTTCCAATGGTAGGTGGTACGCCATGTGGTTCCTCACAATTCAGGAGTTATGTCCTCATGAAGTTGAAAGCCCCAAAGAATGGTTAAGAAGTCCCTAAACGGTTGCAACAAGAAGTTACAAGTCATTAATTAAAGGGTAAAACATTTGTAACAATAAATAATTAGTTGACCCTAAAAGCTAAGAAGTCCCTAAATGGTTGCAATAATAAGTTACAAGTCATTAATTAAAGGGTAAAACAGTTGTAACAAAAAATAATGAGTTGACCCTAAAATTATGAAAAAGGATAAAACAATAATTAATTAAAGAATAAAATAGTTGTAACAAGAAATAATGAGTTGACCCTAAAATCAGGAAAAAGGGTAAAACAGTTACAAGTTAGCCTCAAAAGAAGTCACTTGAAAAGTATAAATACACATCAAGAGTCTCTCATTCATACACACAAGTTAGCCCCAAAATAAGTCACTTGAAAAGTATAAATACACATCAAGAGTCTCTCATTCATACACACAAGTTCATTGAATATCTATCTAGTGAACACTTGATTTATTGGAAAATCTAAGGTAGCAAGGTTGAGGTAAAGAAAAGGGGATGTTTGTTCCAGGTTGCAACAAGGTATGATTATGCAGCAAGGTTGTTACAAGATCTGAGGTATGTCTGTATACATGATTTTGACTATTATATCTTGATGCTATGACACATGCTTGAGGCATGTCTTGGGGATATTTGGCATATGCTTGAGGTATATTTTGGATGTATTGGCACATATATTTGTCACATGGTTGAGGTATATTCTGGATACTTGGGTACCCGATTTGAGGCATGTATTGGCATATAGTTTGAGGAATGTCTTTGATGTTTTAGCACATAGTAGAGGCATATTTATGGTATATTGTTAGATGCACATCTTGGTGAATTTCGCCATATGGGTTGGAGACATTATTGGTGATATTGGCATGAGATATATATGGTTATGAGTTTGATCCAATGATAGTGACAAAGCCATTGAAAGGTTGATGTATCAGTGACAGGTTTAGTCTACTTTTATATTTCATGGAGGTAGGAAAAGGCAAGGAAAGGGGGTTGTAGCCTCCTTCTGGTTAGAGATGGAGAACACAGGGAGTTGGATCTTCCTTCAGGTTGGAGCTTGTAAACTAGGGAGTTGGAGCCTCCTTCCAGTTGTAGCTGGAGAATTCAGGGAGTTGTATCTTCCTTCAAGTTGGAGCCTATAAATAGGAGGTTGGAGCCTCCTTCTATTTGGTGCTGGAGTTTTTGGAATTTGGTGTTTCCTATGAATGTAATCTTTTGATATATAAAAATCATTTTGTGATTTTCTCCCATTTGGGTTTCCATGCAAAAATATGGTGTACTATGTATATGTGGATATGATGTGATGCATTGTTTATGGTTATATATTTATGATATATTGAATGCAATAATAAGTGATAACTAATTGATAAACTTTATGATTATATGTTTTAATTACAAGTGATAAAAAACGTTCAATATTGATTCACCTCCTCTCTCAATATTGGTGAATATTCCAACAGTTGGTATCAGAGCAGGTTCCTTCAAGAAATAGTCTAACCATTGGAAGGAAGATCATGGAGTGCACTAAAATGGAACACCAATGTTTGATGGTCAGAACTATGATTTATGGTGCAGAAGGATGAACACATTTTTTCAAGCACAAGGATTTGATGTATGGCAAGTCGTAGTAGAAGGATACATGACTCTTGTCACTCCCCCAATAGATAAACATGGAAAGAAACTCAGTGAAAACAATTTGAGAGCTATGAATTTTATTCTGAGCGGCCTGGCTTATTCAATATATGTCAAGGTTATGCACTATGATTTTGCAAAGGATATTTGGGACAAACTTCAAATTATATACAAAGGAGATGCCAAAGTCAAAGGGGCCAAGATTCAAACTTATAGAGGTCAATTTGAACAACTGAAAATGAAGGAAGATGAAGATAGCACAACTTAAATTCTTTGAGTTGATGAAATAGTGAACACTATTAAAGGCTTGGGAGAAAAAGTTAAAGAACAAGTCATTGTCCAAAAGATACTAAGGTCTCTTCCAATGAGATTTGATCATAAGATTTCAACCTTATAAGAAAGAGAAGATCTTGATACACTAAGCATGGATGAGCTACATGAAATATTTACAAATTATGAAATGAGAATAGAACAAGAGAACCCACCCAGGAAGGAAGCATCTTTTAAAGCATCTAATAAGACAAAGAAGAAGAATAAGCAAAATTCAAAGTCAAATTGTAGTTGCAACGATGATTCAGAGGAAGATGAAGAAATAGACAACTTTGTGAGGAAGTTGAAGAGAGGAATCGACAAGTACAAATGTATGCTTCCATTAAAATTATTTAATTGTGGTGGAATTGGTCATTTTGTTTCTAAATTTCCTTATGTTAAGAATTCAGATAGTGATGAAGAAGAAGCTCCCAAGAAAGAAAATAAATATAAAAAGGGAAACAAGAAAGAAATAAAAAAAGAAATTCTTCCAGAAAAGCCTTTACTCAAAAGAAGAAAATTCTTCAATTGATGAGGATGATGAAAGCGACAGTGACTTGAAAAGAGTACTCTTTATGGCCATGGAAACTCAGAAATGAACTCTTGAAAGTGACGAAGAAGAAGGTGAAGTGGATCTTGAGGCATAACTAATCAATGACTTAACTAAGTTGAAGAAAGAAAGGAAGACAAACAAGTCACTCAAAGAAGAAATGATCAAGCTAAAGGAAGGTTTTCAAAAATCAAATAAAAAGTTTGAAGAAGTTTTTCACTTCAAAATCAAGGTAAAAGAAGCAAAAAAGAGAGAAAATATTATGAAAATCCATCTTAAGGAAATATTTGAAGATTTAAACAATATTGAAGCAGAATTCAATCAACAAGAAAGAGGACTTGAAGAAGAAATCATGTCCTTGAAAACCCAACTTGAAGAAGGAAAGAGAATGAAATAAGTAATGCAAATCCAGATGATAAAGAAAGAAAAAGAGTGTGAGAAGCTTGAATAAGAAGTCATGTCATTGATATTTGAAGTCAAGAAGCTCAACAAGAACTTGAAAATTTCTCAATTGCTAGAAAGCATTCTAAACATTCAAAGGCCATGCAGTGACAAGTATGGACTAGGATACAAGCAAATTCATTTTGAGAAAGGTTCAAGCTCCATGGCGAAAGAAACAGAACAAAAGAGTTGCACAGAAGTCATCAAAAGTCTCAAGCCTTCAAAGAAGAATATTTATGTAATGGAAGAAGATCAACCAGTCAAAGGAACACAGTATCATCAGAGGAATGAATACAAAATAAGTGTATTTCTAAGAAGACCTTATACCTTCAGGTATCAAAGAAGATTTAATCATTAAGAAGGAAACAACAGAATAGAAGACCGTGATCAACTAAGGCATGAATTCAGAAGGACTACATCACAAAGAGGATCATTTGCTTCCATTTATCAAAGTTTATTTTTGAGCCATTGTTTTACATATAATAAATTTGGACATAAAGTTGTGGATAGCAAAGTGTATGGAATAAATGTTCAAGCAAGAGATGCTTATGTGCCACCCCACAATATTGAATGTTACAAATTCCACAACTATGGACACATCGCTCGGAAATGTAGAAGCGTGATGGAGCCTTCCATGAAGGAAAACACTGATGTCAGATACAAGAAGGTTTGGAGAAGAAAAGAAAAACAAGAAGAGTAGGTGAATGAAGAACATGTCCCAAGGATCATGCTCACAGATTTTGCAGTAGCACAAGATCATGATGAATCTACAAGTCAAGAGGAATATGTCAAAATTCAGAAAGAGGATGAAGAGGAATATGTCATAATTCAGGAATATGATGAAGAGGAATGTGTCAAAATTCAGGAAGATGATGAATCTATAGACAAAGAGGAAGATGACTCATCAGCAGAGCAACTTGACATATTCTTCTAAGCCATCCGGCTTGAAGACTCCCAATAATATGAATAATGAAGAGGGGGAGTCTAAGCAACATATGTGATAGCTCAGAGAACTATCTTTCAAACCATTGAAGTGTTTGTAGATTTTGAGAAGGAAATCAGTGAAAGGCACAACAAGACAGTGGAAGAGAAACTATCAGTAGGAGAGATATTGTCAAAGGGAAATTGTTGAATAGTGTAGTCATTGATGTCTAAGCAGTAAACATGACAATCCATGAAGAAGGAATCTTATATTAATTATTTTAATATATGTTAGTGAATTACAAGAGGAAGCACCAATGGAGAAACACCAGAGGAGAGAAAGAATAAAAGCATGAGAGAAAGTTCATAAGCATGAAGACCGAGAAAGAGATTGACAAAAGAAGGTATATTGTCAAGGGGAGTTACCCTTTTCCATTGATGTCAAAGGGAGATAAAGAACATAAGAATGAAGGAAGGGGGAGCTTTGGTCACAGGGGGAGCATGGATGTTGTCATCAATACCAAAGGGGGAGATTGTTGGAAAATTGATTGGCATTGATGTCAACTAACAATATTACAAACTTAACGAGAACTTTGTCGAGTTCTCATTTTTTCAAAGGTCACATTTTTTACCTTGTTTTTAAAAATGGTGCTACCGGTAGCACCCCGCTCCCTTTTTAAGTGGTATTTTGATATTTTAAATTTTTTGATCCATAATATTTCCACAATATTTTTTTTAATGCTTATTTTTCATTTATTTTCAAATTTTTTTAATTTTTTTTTCAACGGTGTTTTTAGTCATTTTCCTATACTTCTTTCAATCTTAAAAATATTTTTTACCATTTACTTTTTTGAAATTAAGATTTTTCATATAATTGTGTCTCCTTAATTAATTTATAGTTCTATACTTTTAAAATATAGTGGAAAAAAACATTTTTAACAAATTGTTTACCTTTACTTCAATACATAAAAAATAATTGTAATTAAATAACATTATTTTTGAATATTTAACAAAAATATATAATTTTATTTTATTTTTATAAATTAAAAACTAAAAAAAATTAAGTTAAAAAAAACCATTGAAATTAATAAAAAAAAAATTAAGCAAATTTATATTAAAAAACTAAAATGCGAAAAAAAACTAAAAAAAATCACAAAAATTTTAGAAAAAGAAAAAGAAAAAAACTAAATTTATAACCAAAAACACTTTAAAAATGTTAAAGAAACAACAAATTATATATATATAATTAGAAAAACCTAAAATTATATATATATATATTAAAAAACCTTAAAAATATATATTAATTTTATAAAAAAATTGAAAAAACAAATTATAAACTATAAACTATATAGTTTATGCAGTTTATATTATATATAAACTATATATATATATATATGATAGTAGAGGGCAATGGGGGTGATGCCCAACATTGCCCCCTTACCCTCCTTACCCTCCCCATCTTATATGTAGTTTATATATAATATAAACTACATATTATATATATAGTTTATATTATATATAAACTATATATTGTTTGGCCCATTCACTTGTCATATAATTTTCAGGGCATTTCATGGTTAGTTATTTATCAGGGTTTATCATCCAAGATTCATTTAGCTAAGAGTGAGTTGACGAATGAACTTTGTCTAGTGTGTGTTAAACCAGAAACATCAAAACA
>ML803651.1:81983-100377 GCA_009831015.1 Picea engelmannii
TTTTATATAATTTGGGTTTTGAATATATTTTTTTGAATGTGTTTTTTGCTTCATTTAAAAAAAATAAAAGTTGCAAAGATTTTGTCCTTTCTATTTATTTATTTTTCAAAGTAAATTTATGAAGAAAAAAAATGTTAGTAAATAAATTTTTAAGTGACCATTATGTATTCAATTTTGGGTTTCTTTTTTTTGCATAGGGATCTATTGTCAAAACCACGGTTTCAATTAGGTTGAAATGAGCCATAATTTTAACGTTTAGAAAAAACTTTTTGCTTTAGTGATCATCACTTTTTTTTTTTTTTTTAGGTGTTAATTTTAAGGTTTTTCTAAGCTATTGTATGAGTTTTGAAGATCATGCTTGAAAAATGTTGGAATTTTGACCCCGTTTGAAAAAATGGTGCTACCGGTAGCACCACTTTTTGATTTGGAGTTGATTTTCATGTTTTTTATGCAAAAATATGAGTTTTTTGGGCTAGAGTTCTTGTTTTGAGGTCACAGTTCTTATTAAGTTGGTAATATTGTTAACTTTAGAATAAGTCTAGAAGTCTATGGAAGTAATGGGTATAATTGAAGAAGTCTCCAAAGTGTTCCCCTTATGGCGTATATTTGATCATGGCCCTCGCGGGAAAACGCTTTGAAGAAGTTTACAAGAAGCCCAGATGATCACAAGGCTCGAAGTTGATTGAGGAATATGAGGTTGAAAAACATTACAAGTACATGAAAAACCCTCATAGATGGATATTCCTTTTCATGATGTTTTCAATGGTAGGTGGTACACCATGTGGACCCTCACAGTTGAGGAGTTATGTCCTCATGAAGTTGAAAGTCTCGAAGAATGGTTAAGAAGTCCCTGAATGGTTGCAACAATAGGTTACAAGTAATTAGTTAAAGGGTAAAACAGTTGTAACAATAAATAATGAGTTGACATTAAAAGTTAAGAAGTCCCTAAACGATTGCAACAAGAACTGACAAGTCATTAATTAAAGGGTAAAACAATTGTAACAAGAAATAATGAGTTGACCCTAAAATCAAGTAAATGGGTAAAATATCATCCATTAAAGAGTAAAACAAATGTAACAAGAAATAATGAGTTGACCCTAAAATCAGGAAAAAGGGTAAAACATTTACAAGTTAGCCCCAAAAGAAGTCACTTGAAAAGTATAAATACACATCAAGGGTCTCTCATTCATACACATAAGTTCATTGGATATCTACCTAGTGAACACTTGATCAATTAGAAAATCTGAGGTAGCGAGGCTGAGGTAAAGAAAAGGGGATGCTTATTCTAGGTTGCAGCAAGGTATGATGATGCAACAATGTCGTTACAGGATCAGAGGTATGTTTGTATACCTGATTTTGATTGTTATATCTTGTTGTTATGACACATGCTTGAGGCATGTCTTGGGGATGTTTGTCATATGCTTGAGGCATATTTTGTATGTATTGACACATATATTCGGCACATGGTTGAGGCATATTCTTGATACTTGGGTACACGGTTTGAAGCATGTATTGGCATATTGTTTGAGGAATATCTTTGATGTTTTAGCACATAGTAAAGGCATATTTCTGGTATATTGTTAGATGCATACCTAGGTGAATTTGGTCATATGGGTTGGAGACATTCTTAGTGATATTGGCATGATCTATATATGGTGATGAGATTGATCCAGTGATAATGACAAAGGCAAGGATAGGTTGATGTATCAATGACAAGTTGAGTCTACATTTATATTTTAGGGAGACAGGACGGGGCAAGGAAAGGGGGTCGTAGCCTCCTTCCGATTGGAGCCAAAGAACACATGGAGTTGAAGATTCCTTCAGGTTGGAGCCTGTAAACTAAGGGGTACAGTCATTGAGTTGTAGATTCATTCAGGTAGGAGCCTCCTTCCAGTTGGTGCTATAGAATTTGGAAGTTGGTACTTCCTATGAATGTAATCTTTTGATATATAAGAAATCATTTTGTGGTTTTCTCCCATTTGAGTTTTCACATAAAATTATGGTGTATCGTGTATATGTGGATATGATGTGATGCATTGTTTATGGCTGTATGTTTATGATATATTGAATGCAATCATAAGTGATAATTGATTGATAAACTTGATGATTACGTGTTTTTATTAAAGTGGTAAAAAATGCTTAATACTGATTCACCCCCCCTCTCAATATTGGTGAATATTCCAACAGTTTTCGCAACAAAGAAATGATATTTTTGTTTCCAAGATGAGGTTTGGAGTTCGAATTTGAGTTGAAAAATTTTGTTTTCTTTTAAAATGAGTATTCTATTATTTGGTTTCCTGGTTATATGGTTTCAAGCCCTAGCTGTTGTTAATCCCGTCATGTTTAATTTGAAAGAAATGATATGGCCATTTCCATGCTTTGTTGAAAGTATATTAAAGGACTCAAATTTAAAACTTATGGTCGTGGTGTGGTTACATTTGGTTTATTCATAAATGTTATGCCCACTTTTGGATGCATTATTGTATGGATTGTGTGCCTTTGTGAAATATCCCTGATCCCGCTAATCAAGATATTTGCTACTGATCTATTGTTATGTCTTGCGGATCTGATACATTGGGGGTTTATGGATGTGTTTCAGTTGTATGTTTGAGATCTTGATGGTTATTGCATGTGCATGTGGGTTATTGCATGTGCATGTTGCATATTTATGGTTTTAATAGCATATAAAGGACACATGCAGAAGTAGAGAACATCAACAACCCAATATCATGTATTATACGGTTCAAGCATGGAAATACAATAGCCTACTAGAAATATAGAATATAAACGTCAGCTAGATCTCATGGATCATCACTGGAATACAAGCAAATAACATAAAAATACTTGTGATCAGAAGATTATAGCAGATCTGATGCATGCACGGATAGATCGGCAAAATATGTGATTCTGGAGAAGTACGGTAACCACTACTAGCTAGAAAACTCGTTCGGAAGAATAGACCGTCAGAATGCGCTGGAAACTTATCCAATAGAAGCGCCATGGCCTCTAGACTGAAATGGATGAGTGTCGGATCTCGGATCTTGTCTCTGAGCCACTGGATCTGGACCCTTGACGAGTTTGCGCACCTCCTGGGACATTGGATGCGCCCCAAAGGATTCCACCAATGAAATCTAATGTTATATGGCTCAAAATGATTGTCTCGCCAAATGCAGAACTTGGTCGGAAGGAATTGCTCGGATCTACTCTGATACTCTGCATGCAACCCAAAATGTTTGTCCAGAAGAGCTACGCCCTAAATGGATGGATGAGGCGATATGCAAGATTCCACCTTCAGAATCCAACAAGATATGGCTCAATAGAAGTGCCCTGGCTGGATCTCAAATGGGTTGGAAGGAAACTGCAATCTGGACTCAGATTTCGTGCAGCTCTCCAAACCCTCAAACTGGCTTACGCCCTCACTCGCTGAGCTGCGCACTCTGAAATGGATACTCCTGAAAAGTATGGTGAAATACATGGATGGTATCTCCGATGGGCTAGCTTGTGTCTCTCAACACCTAAACCGATCAATGGTGGTGGTTTCCTCCAAAAATCCACAAAACAGCAAGGTCGGCTCTCTTCCTCCTCTGGGAACTCTCAACATCAAATCATAACAATGCATAATGAGGAATTAGGTCAAATTCCTCCCTTTATACCTTTCCCAATCTAATTCACCATTGACCTCACTTAAGCTAGGCGTTTTCCCTCCTAAGGTGAATAATTAATTAATTAAGTGATTGTTGATGGCATGATATATACTGGAAATATTGAGTTAACCAGTTATAAACATGCCGTGGAATCTGAGTTTGAGATGACAGATCTTGGCATAATGAAATATTTTTTGGGGATTGAGGTTAACCAATCAACCAAAGGCATTTTTGTCTATCAGAAAAAGTATGCAGTAGACATCATCGAAATATTCTGCATGAAAGACTGCAATCCAACAGAAACTTCTATACCCCTAGGCACAAAATTGAACAAGAAAGATGAAGGCGCTACAGTGGATTCTACCCTTTACAAAAGTTTAGTAGGTAGTTTGTTGTATCTTACAACAACTAGGCCTGATATTATGTATGCAGTCATCTTTGTTTCCAGGTTCATGGAATCCCCCAAAGATTCTCACTGGAAGATGGCGAAAAGGATTATGAGATATGTTGCAGGCACTCTCAATTTTGGCTTATGGTACACTCAATATAATGATAATCATCTCTCTAGTTACACAGACAATGATTTTGTAGGAAGCCTAGATAACAGGAAAAGCACATCAAGACATGCTTTTCACCTGGGCACGAACCTGATTTCATGGGCATCAAAGAAGCAACCCATTGTATCAATATCTTCTGCAAAGGCAGAGTATGTCGTTGCTACCTCAGCTTCCTGTCAAGTTGCGTGGCTGAGATAATATTGAATGATATGTCACATACAGAAAAGGATCCAACTCCTATCTTTTATGACAACACCTCAACAATTGCTCTATCCAAAAATCATATGTTTCACAAGAAAATCAAGCATATTGACACTCGTTTTCATTTCATACATGAGCTAGTCAATAATGGTGACATAACACTTCAATTATGTGGCTCTTGAGATCAACTCGCATATATTTTTACAAATCCACTAGGAAAATTCTTTTTTGATTTTCAGAGACAACACTTGGGCATTATCAGTGCTGATGTTTGTAACTGTTGAGTTTAAGAGAGAGTGTTAAATATATATGTGACCTCAACAGTATGTGATTATACACTGTGACTGTACACTGCCAGCTGTCCTGGCCAGCTGTACAGTTGTTTCTTGATTTTCTTGATTTGTTGAAGCTTATTTAGCTCAGCTTTTTCCTTTAATGAATAACACCCTGCTCATTCCAGTTTTTCAATTTCGTCTTCTCTGTAATATCTTCTTTGCTTCTCACTTTTTCATCTATAACACTTAACATTGAGATGCCATAGCTTAACTATGCCCCGCCAAACACCCCGAACCGGAAGCCCTGTTAGTAAAAGGTGAAACCTCAAAATCCCAAAACAGATGAAATGGTTATTAACTTGATTATCCATGGGCAAGATGATTCCATGCATGGGGAGGAATAAGGTGGGTAAACATGAAAGACCTTACTTCAGTAGTAGTTAAAAGCCCAAGCGTGTCAATATCAATAGCAATGGAGAACAATTTTGATTCGAAACTACTAGCTCGTTAGCTCACCCACCCTGTGCTTTGATCCTTTACCCTACTACTTCATGTAGTAAAACAAATAAGTAACCATTTCTACTTTGTAAGGTAAACCTTGAACAAGCAAGGTAAGGATCGTCAGTTTACAAATGAAGAGAGCTCCAACAATTCCATATCTATTAACCAAGATGATCGGGATAAGCATCAATGGTAATAGTCGAGTCAAACCTAGCTTAATATAATTATTCTGGTTCAAACGCTCAAACAAAGAGAGAGCAAGGAGGACACCAGCCAAGACATTCTTGTTAGGCCCCTTTGCGTGCGTCCTCTTCCTTCCTTTGGAAACAATGTTGTCTTTAAATCTAATTTCTCATTGCACTAATTTTAAATCCAAAAATAATACATATCCAATGGGTAATGTAACCATAAAGCGTTACCATGGCAAAGCACATTCCTTCCATGGATGCACGCCAATTGCATGTGTTGACTCAAACACTTCATCATGACATTTAGAGATTTATTTATTAATAAAGTGAAAATTATTATTTATATTTTATTATTTTAATCATATATATTTTATTAAATCATTTACAATATTTAATATATATGGTAACAACACATATATCTATCCAGTAGTTTTTGGCAATATTGAAGCTGCCATATTGCATTTTAATTGCAGGATTGGTCTACATTGCTTTTGCATTTGGAATTAGGCACTTGTTAGCTTTAAGGTTTTGGCATTCCGCACTTGTTAGCTTTAAGGTTTTGGTTGGGTGTTTCAACATTTTTCATCTCTCTCCTTTATATATTTTCAATGCTTTGTATTGTTTGTTAGCTTTAAGGTTTTGGTTAGGTGTTTCAACATTTTTCTTTTCTC
This sequence comes from Picea engelmannii, assembly GCA_009831015.1. Taxonomy (NCBI): domain Eukaryota; kingdom Viridiplantae; phylum Streptophyta; class Pinopsida; order Pinales; family Pinaceae; genus Picea; species Picea engelmannii. The sequence goes on from ML803651.1 coordinate 88,021, forward strand.
TTCTTTATATATTTTCAATGCTTTGTGGTGTTTGTGATTGTAGGTTTAATATCTAGCTATATCTCTAATATTTCAGAGATGTGTTTTAATGATTTGTCTTTTAACATTGGATATGTAGATTATAATAGTTTAGATATAAATTATGAGATTCTTGGGTCAATGGAAATCAAAAATTTTAATTCAATTGGTACTATAGTCAGTGTTTTTTATAACATGTAATACAAGCATATTTCTAGAAATACAAGTATTTAAATTGTGTTCTCATTGTTTTATTGTTTCCTTAATTTAGTGTACTTGTTTTCTTAATTTAGTGTAGTAGATTGATTTATATTTATTTATTTTGTTTATTCCATATAAATGAACACTAATAAAGGGATGTTTTCTTTTTCATTCAGCTTAAGAATTATAAAAAAATATAACCAATGTGTAAGAGGCAACTCTATTTGTATATTTCCTGGAAAAAAAAATCATAAAACCATCCATTTAACAACGGTCAGGTAGTGGTTATTCCTATGATAGTTACCAATTGGATTAAGATTAGGTAAAATTTTCTTTTAAGTTGTACAAGCCAAACATCAGGATTGAGGATATCATCGGTCTTGGCTTCTCAGCCTTCATAAACACATACTTATAATCAAATCTTCTCATTTCCACAAAGTCTTTCCTGCTACGAGTAACTGCCAAACACCATTTATGCTTTGGCCAGCTAAGTAACGGTGTTGATCTCCTTCCTCAAAATATTTTATGAACAGTGTTTTGGTTGTGGGTTGTTATAGTCTGTAGTGGTTCTTGTCATAAAGTTCAGTTGTGGTATGAGCAACAACTGCCAGTAACAGTGGGGAAATGTGTTTTTCTTATTATTTTAATAAATATTTGTTTTTTCTTATTATTTTAATAAATACTTGTTTTTCAAATTCATTAAAGGCAACATTTCAATACATTACTTAAATAAATATTTAATATTAAATCCATCCCATTTTCGGGCAGGGACAACGCTATTGTTGTAACACTTGTCTTAATGGTACCCCATTGATGAAAGTCTCAAAGAGATTACATCTAGTGAAAATAATTTTCAAATCCTCATGCAAGGGCTATTGGATCAATTAGAGTAATTGTATACCTAATTCATCTTGATGTTGATATCTCTTAGCTTAAGGATTGGAACTTTTTTTTATAATATTCCTTTTTGTTTTTGTGACGAAAAATATACATTTTAAACATCAACACGTTTATATGTATCTAACCATTTGGTCACATTGCATTATAAACATATGTTGAAATCGTTAAACACAACAATCACATGAATCAATGTGAAGGAAAGAAAATGACAAGCTTGCCTATTAAGACGATTTTGCTATGTAATAGAAAAACACTATCATTGACATACTACTTATGGGTCATAATTGACCTAGTTAATAGAGTTATTGGCCAAGTTATTACCATTTCTATAGACCAAATTCAAATCCCAAAAATTTTGAATTCTTTTTTATTGTGGTTTTCCACTTCGATGATTGTGTTGGTTCACCATGAATTGTCACCAATTTCAATCATGTGCCAATTCCACTTGTAACAAGGAGGACTCGTATTGTATTTGGTTAACAAAATTCCTGAAGTGATCTACATTGTACTATGATTTTTAATATAATACCCATTTTATATAAGAGGTTGTGTGTCCTCTAATGTGGCATGCTCTACCTCCTTCCTCATTATGCCAATGTTGAGTGTTATCTATTATTTGTGAGCAACTCCATTGATTCCAATGAGATTTCCTTAACCACTGCAACCTTTGTTTCCTTTTTAGAACATACATCAAGTCTTGTTTAGAAAGTCTTGATGTTGCATAAGAATTGTCTCCACTAACAATTTATGTGTCCCCATATCTACATACATCAAGTCTTGTTTAGAAAGTCTTGATGTTGCATAAGAATTGTCTCCACTAACAATTTATGTGTCCCCATATCTTTCAACACTAAAAACTTAGCATCCTCCTACAACAAAGGAAACACTTCTTAGAAAGCACCTTCATAATAAATACTTGTAACACAATAAAATATATTTGAGTGAGTGACTCATCACTATTATAACCCATCCTCTTCTTTTTGAGATAACTTCTTAGTTCATATCGTACTTTTTCTTTGGCTTATTTACTAGCTTTGCTACAAAATTATACTCTCTCATTAATTTTTGAATAGCTTCAAGATGTAATCATATCATCCCAAAAAAAAGAATCACTGGCCCTTTCTCACAGCTATGTTGTTCGAGTGAGGAGGAGATGGAGCACATATCCTTTCTCACACATTTGTAATTAGAGTGAGGAGGAGAAGGAGCATTGTCCATTTTTCACACTTTATTAGTATTTTGGAGGAAGAGAAGGAGAAAAAAAACCTTTCTCATACTTGTTAATTTTTTCATTTTATGAGTGAAGACCTTGTTAAAAATTTTGACATGGTGCTACAAAGAAAACACATTTGAAACTGATATATCATTTATTGGAAACCGATATCTCAAATATTGAAATCCAATATCTCAAGTATTGGAAACCAATATCTTAAGTATTGGAAAGTGATATCCATAATAAATTTATGATGGCTTGGACCAAAATTAATCTAAATTTAATGAAATCGGGTTTAATCCCTTATCACATATTATATTGTATTTTTATATTGTATTTACAAGGGTTGAATCAATGTGAATGGACAACCCTCGAATATTCAATGGAGTTGGTCATGTTCCACAACTAGAGGTAATTTTATCTCATTAAACAATTTTCTTATTTATTCTTTTTTCCCAAATTAGGGGAAAATTATATTGGTGAGTTTTGGCAATATCAATTATGGCTCTCTCTCATGGAAATAAGTGAGAAGAGTTTGGGTGTGAGTGAACTGATGAAGAATTGGAACATGCCTTAAGGAAAATATATTTAAATATGGTGGAGGACTTTAACAAGTGGCAACCCAAGTAAAATATAATTAATTGTCTGAAGTTTAATAATTTTGTGCTTCTAATTAATTTTGATTCTGAAGTGTAATAATTTTGTGCTTCTAATTAATTTTGATTTTAAGTGTGAGAATTTATCCCTTAATTGAAATTGTGCCAATTACCTTTCATCTCTATTCTTACAGAGACATTCATAAAGAGAAGAATAATAAGATGATATGACGTGGTTTGGGATGATGGCCTTAATGTTGACGATATTTCAATATTAGATAAACCCAAATCCAACCAAGATTTGTATTTAATTTGTGTATTCTTGTAATTAAGCTTAATATTTTTTAAGATGGAAGTAAACCACTTATTATATGTAGAAAAATGGCAATTTTATATCAATTATTATGAATTTATAGATGTATTTTTTTTGTCCTATGCATTCACATGTATTTAAAATATGTTTATTCTTTAGAAATAATTAATTAATTATTTAACATAGATATTAATTAATTAATCATTTTTAATGAAAAAATTGCATCTCATCAAATTTAGCTAGCATGATTGGTTTTGAACGGTTTCATTTGTAGGGAGGCCCAAGGTCGAAACCCGATGTAGTCGGGAGGAGACACCTAAAAAATCCATTTAGATAAGAGTTTGTGTGGCCCAAGCCGGGTGTGATCCATGGGTGATTTTGACAGCTTATATGCCCCTAGGTCATGGTTTCTTAGCCAAAGGATAACCTTGCAAGTTACAGACACACTAGCAAACAAAAAAAATGAAACAAATTGCATCTCAATGTGATGCAACATGAAAATTTGCATGAAGTGATTCCAAGAAATCAGAAAGTTGGTGGTGGTAAAGCAGGTGTAGTGTGAGATATGTCTCTATGGATTTTGAGCTTTAACTGGTTGATTAATATGAAGACACAGTCTCAGAAGAGAATTTTTTTGTCTCATATGGGTCTCTTGATGTCAAAGTCTCTAATGGGGAGTTTCATAGATTGAACACTTTATACCTTCCAAAACTTTGGATAAGAGGGTTGTAGTCAATATTCCTGATAGATATGTGCCCTACATGAGACTTATTATGAAGGAAAAGTCTATCTAGAAAGAAGAGGGCCCTTCAGGCTATTCCCTGGTGGCAACATTAGAAAAGGGTGATGGTGTTCTTGTGATTGTAGTCAATGTGGCAACAAGAAGGAGTAATGCAGGTGTTAGTGGAGTTGAGGTGTAGGTTTTGTCAGAACTATCTAATCTTCAAGAAGAGTGGGTTGGATGTGGTTTTGTGTCGGATTAGAATGATCCAGGGTTAGGGTTCATCAGTGAAAATTTGCAATTGTAAGATCTAAAGAGTGGTGGGGTTATTCATAAAGTGGATCAATGAAGGAAGAAGAAGTGGAAGGTCATTAAATCTTGGGGAGGCAATATTTCTCTAGTTGTTTGTGAAGATATTCAGGTGGAGAAAAATGGATTGTTAGCAGGTGTAACACACCCGACCCCTAAGTACACTTCTTAGGGATGGGGCCTAAATTTTTTTTCTTACTCAAATCATCTTGAATCATCTCTCTAAGATGATTCATTCTCTTATACTTTCCCGTAGCTTTCTAACAACCTCTACTAAGATCTAAACCGACCTCTGGTTTACAAGTTATGGCTTCCTGAAGTTCTTCAGACGTTCATTGGTTGAGGGCCACGTGGCACCCCCATGGATCCACCTCGTTTGTACCATTTCCAGGTTCCTACCTCCCACAAGGAAGGTCCATCCATCAACCAATCCAACTACTAGACTTAATACTCATCTAACACACAGGCTATAGTGGAATTCGGCGTTCAATGCTTTAGCGTTGAACATCCCTTTTCCTAATTTCTGCACGCATGTCCTCTGGAGTCCTAAATTCCTAAACTCTCGAAGGATCCGAAATCATGCCACATAGCTTCGGCCTTCGACCCTTCTGACTTATCCTCAACACTACACTCCAAAACTCCAGAGTCCTGAAGTTCTGGACTCCCGAAGGGTCCACCCTCGCATGTGGTGACAAACTAGAAGTGGGGGCGAATACAAGTGGGTCCCACATACCCCTCCCGCCAAATGGACCAAGCAACTATGTGCCAGGTGTGACACGCAACAAAGAAGAGATGACACGTGGACCCTTCATTGGGTGGCATGTGTCACATGTTAATGGGCCTATAGGGTTTTCAAAATGCACGAACCCAGGTGACATGTGGCACGTTAGTTGTGGGTGTCAGGCTGCTAAATTGAAGCTTTGAATGTCCTGAAACACTAAATTGTCAAACCAGGGTTGGTAAACTTCGAGCTGATACACCGTATGTGCAGGCAAGCGTCTAGTCTTTATTTGAATGCTATCCTAAGAAGAAAACACACACTTATTATGAGAACTTGAATCTTAACAACTACCCTGAAGCTGAGCATCTCCTATTTAAATCATCAACAAAAAAAACAGTCTTGTACTCGAATGTTGGTGCTTCTATTTCTATTCAAAAGTGTGGTTCTACGAAATCATTCTACCTCTATGTTCAATCATCTACCATCAGCATTTCCGTTTAATTCATGACACAAAGAGTATTGTCAAAAATTCATTCATTCTGGGCATCAAAAATAAATCTAATGCTGTCTACAGGAAAACAGAGTACTATCCTATCTACTGGTACCAGGAGCTCCCTTTGTTCTAACTGTAACCTAACTGTTCTAAGCAGGCAAGATAACTACTGTCTAACAAAATAAAGTGCATGCTAATTCTGAGTTCTGTTCGAAGTGAAAATGAAAATCCAGACAATACCACATTCGTACTCTTAAACCCTACAGGCATCCATCATGTGTTTAATATTCAACAACGTCAAAGATAATAGTGCGCTGTAATGATTCAGTTGAGGGATAAATAAACACGATTCTGAAACTTTTAAGCTGTCGTGTAAGCAAACATTAACACACTGCAATGCACTGAAGCTATGATAAACTAAAGCTAAATCTGTGAATGCTAAGCTACCTCGGATGCAAGTTATAAAACCTTGAAATGAACTAAAGCTATGACAGCATAAACTAAATCTATTGCAAAACAAGGCAGCGACTTGCACCAGTTTGGCGGGCCCAACCAAACGGCACAAACGCTGTGGGTAACGACCAGAGCCGACTAGATCATTCTATGCAAATATAGTGTAACTTCACGCCTCATTAAATCATCAAAAATAGTACTCAGATCACATGACAGTCAAGTAATAGAACGTAACAGCAGTTTGTATTCAGAGCATAGGTTCACAGCATAGTATAATCCGACAACAATAACAATAGCAATAGCAACAGTAACCCGTTCTCAGCAGTGATCCCGGGTTTTAATAGAAGTCTGATTGTTCATAACAGTCGAAAACAAAGATGCATAAAACAAACGGATCCCTGATTCGAGAATAGTCGTGGAATCAGTTACAAACGTATTTCACATCTTCGTGACACGTAGTGTCACGAAGTGTGAATGATGAAGAATAATCGATCCAGGTTTATCATTATGTCTTCGAGCACTCTGTGGCGATGACTCCAGCTGGCCTGTGAATCTTTTTATCTCTCATTCAAACCATAACGCACACCATAATGCACAGATCTCGAATGGCTCCATTGGTACCTCCACGGGTGCGAGTTGGTACCTGGTACCGGCATCCTGTTCCAATAATAGCAGTGGTACTTAACCCAAGTGATATTAGTCCCAATACCAATTTAAAGCATTAAAGTGCATAAAAATAGCTTGAAATGCAAAGATACCTTAGGTAACCCCATTAAATGGTAGGGAGATGTTAATTATGTCAAAATGGGGCCAAAAGGGTGGTACTGGCATATAAATGGAGGTCTGTGGTATATAATATAGGCAAAGAACACGATCAAAACCGGGGACCAACATGCCCCCACACTGAAGTCCTTGCCTGTCCTCAGGCAACAAAAAATCAAAACTGGTAGCCATCAAAGGGTTGCAGCGGCTGCAACCAGCATCTGTAGCCTTTCCTGCTTCTTCAGATTCTGAATTTCTTTCTTCAGGACCCTGTTGATTATAACATGCTTCCTAGCAATCCTCTGAAGCTGTTTGTTTCTTTTGAAAATATCCCTGTTCCTCTGTTTTAGTCTTTCAACTTTGGATAAGAGGTGATTTACCTTGAGCTTGAAGAGTTCGTTTTCGGTTTTAATATGTCTGTCCAATACCCGGTACTCATGCAACTTTTCCTTTAATCTACTGTTCTTGCTCTCCAGCTTCGACATCATTGGCTTCAAGGACTGATTGGAGGAGAGCTCGCAGTGGGTTTCAAATGTTTGCTCTTGTTCGGGCTGTGCTGGAGGGCTAGACGCATGGGTAAACTCTTCGGGACTTTGAGCAGGGGTGTGAAATCTCTCGAAATTATGGTCTGAACTGAATTCAGGAGTGAATTGGTCTGGGCTATGCTCATAAGTATCAGCTGGGTCAAAATTATGATCTGGGCTGAGTTCATAGTTGTCAATTGGATTTGGATGAGCCGGGCTGAGTGTAGAAGTGTCAACTAGATGGGGTTCAGGGTTGAGCTCTTTTGGCATCTGAACGGGGGTACCGGTTGGTGCTTGGATGGACTCATTCTGCACAATTTTCTTGGGTGTAGTGGCCTGCCGATTGGTTCTACGATTTTTTCGAATGAGCTGGGACAAGGTCTAGGTCATCTCAGATGGCTCCGGGGCCTCCTCGTGACCATCTATACTTTCCAGTCTTTCTTGTGTGGGGTAACTAGGTACCGAGTCATCCATCCCCGACAATAAGCTTTTGCATTCTCTCTTACGGTTCCTCCTAGGCTGATCAATTGACTCAACTAGCTCCTCCACATCAATTATGTTATCGGCAGCTGGGGGAGAACTCCGGACTGCAATGTTCGCCTCGGTAGGTGTGGTGGCCTTCCCAATTTCAGCATTGGTTTCTACCTTGTCATCGATTGGAGGTTCAGGCTCAGGGTTCCCAGCAGAGTCTTTAGTTCGGGTTTTGACTTTCTTTATCTTAGGGTTCGGCTTTTTATGTGGGGAAACAGGCTTCACCTTCTTAGCTTTCGACTGGGCCCGAGCGAGGGTTTTTACAGTGAAGAGGTCCCAAGTCTCTTGCCTCCTTGACAGTGCACATGTAATCAATATCTTAACTAACCCGAAGTGAAATAAACTTCCCCGAAACTCATTAACCCTTTGGACCTGTTCGGCCATCCTTTTTAGACTTTTTAACAAGAAATAGGGTATGTTCAGCGGAGTACCTGTGAAGTGTAACAGAAGTCACGCGTAGCAGGGGAATATAATGGTGTATCGACCCTCACACGTTAAGTAACGCTGGAGGATGATCAACACTTGAGGCCACTGTGGCTCCAGCCAAGACCGCGACGTTCCCTTGGACCATTTTGTCTCCCGGTACTGAGGTTTCAACAGTTGTGCACAGAGCTTCTTATCCACCGGTTGTCCCTTCGTCCATCTTTGGCCTGTGGCGGGCAATTGAATTGCCTCTGCAACGAACTCCTCTGTGACCCCGAACTCAAGTTCGCCCACCTTGGCGGTCTCACCATCGAAATTCAGCGCAAACTGGAGTGTGATGGCATCGTTAAACCCATCGAATTTTTTTCAAAAATGGTTCCCACCCTGCTCGCTTAAAGATATCTCTCGTTGCCCCATATTTTGGGAGGGCTTCCAGGTCGGTGTATGTTTTCGGATCGTGGCGGTTGGCTACCATGGCTCTTCTTGGCATCACAGGGAAAGTTGATCAGTGGCAGCGGAGGTTGAATGAGGGTGACAAGGGGACGAGAGTGATGAGAGGAGAGAATGCGATGGAGAATGTGGTGAAAGGAACGGTCGGGACGAAAATGATACGAGAAGATTTGAATTGTTATGGAAATAGATAGGGTGTCGGATCATAATGGAGGTCGTACGGGGGTGTAGAGCTATGATAACCGAGTCAAATCGAACCAAGCCCCGGTAATGGTGGATGTTTATGACACGAAATGGCATGGGAGGTTAGTTTACTAGGTACAGGTCGTGGCAATGATAAAATGTTATGGAGTAGTTAAGGTACCCTTAATTTAAGCTTATCCATATGCAAATTAATACAATAAACCAATACAGACTAACATATACCTGAATTACATTACCTATCTCCATTGTTGTGCAAGGCTGGCTGTGGAATTATCTCTTGAAGCTAAGTCTGGATTTGAAAGCATGAAAGCTGTAGCTGCTCTGGTCTTTCTGCTGGACCTGTAACTGATAAAATCTGCGCTGGTATTGACTGGTACCACTGGAACATTCAGGAGTCTGCATAAGAATTTGAACAAATAATACCGTTCTGAGAGAAAAAAAAACTTCCTATGTATAACAACAGATTATCTTAGGATGACGCAACCTACCCCTCACCGAGCAAGCTGCTCCCACCAGGACCTTCTGACACACGGGCCCGAAGAGTCAAAGTACTCTTCCTCCCTACGTGGGAGTCCACTACCCACAGTAGGCTCCTTCAGTTGTCTCCCTCTTCGGAAATTGGGATATCGTGACTCGGGAGTTCGCGGTTTACGCGAACACAATTCACATACAAAACAAAACCCCGATCCCCGATGGTCAACGGTCAACAACTTACATTCGGGAATTTCCCTATCGGGAAATCGGAGTATGCGATGTCATGAACCCTTGACACCACAAAGTCCCGAACCCCGAACTCCGATAGCACGTGCAGACTTGGACCTCCCACCTTCGAACTCTGGTATATTGCCACCTGTCTCCCACTCTGTCTTGGGGACCCACCTTGCCACGTCCTCTTCGGGATTTCGCGGATCGCGAATCCACGATGCAAAGTTTTCTTGTGGACGAAAACCCCGAAACGCCGAACCCCGATATCCGGGATCTGATGCCACGTATCCCTCCGATGATCGACGGCTCCCGTTGATTTGGGAAATCCCCGGTCGTGATTTCAAAGAGCTTGATCTCTTGTCTCCAGGAACACCGAACGCCGAACCCCGATCCTCTGGGATCCTGCGCCACGTGTTCCTTCTCTGATCAACGGTTCAGATTGAATCGGTGAATCGCGACTCGCGATTTCACGAGGGGTAAACCTCTTTCCTTATCAATCCCCGAATGACGAAACCCCGAAGCCCGACGGACTTTGATTCTTCTCCACCTGTGCTCACGGGTTATCTTCCGCGCATCTTCTCCACGATCTGACGGTCCTCGGGACTTCACGAAACTTCACTGGAGTTTCACGTCGTCGATTCCCTTCTTCTTGAAGATTCCCTCCTCTTCGCCACCTTTGTCCTGTATGAGCTCCCCTGGAGTCGGCTCCCACAACGAAACAAAAGAACTATCTCTCCTGAGCTTTGTCTCTCTCTCTGACTCCTTCAGAGACTCCTCACGCACTCTGCTCACTCTTCTACCTTTGACCACTCTTCAAGTGTTGAAGTTCTTCAAACCTCGTGCACTCGCCTGCAACAGAGATTTACGGCTTCCTTTTCTCAGACTAACTGCTGAGACTTCACATCCAACCTGCACTCACCTGCACGACTCGAACAACCCAACATAAACCCTGGGCAACAGAGAACAAAAATTCAACTGCTCAGCCTCCTCAACGCACTCTATGCGGAGGAATTCAACTGCACTCTATGCAGGAATCTCCTGGCTTAAGCAGAGGAACACTTGAAACTCATTCTCTCAGGTTACGAACCTAATACGCAATCAGATATGCAGCATACAAAAGATAAGCATAAAGAGAAGCAACCATGCATAAGAATAATACCAACAACATACAGAGATCAAACACATCCATGAGATTGAATCAAATCCCTTTCTATTAATTCAACATCTGTACATGGAATTTCTTCACAAGCTCTCTGCTCTGCTCTTCTCTTCCTCCTGGATGAATGAGAATTAATTAATTTTACAATGATACAAGCCAGGGTGTCTATACTCCGTTTTCCCTCTCAAAAGGTAATCTGTCTAATCTACAGTTAATTCCTACCTATCAGCCTTAATAGTATTAAGTGCCTTCCTATCTATAACATAATACAAGTGCACTCGTCTTTGAATGCCCTTGATTAAACGGCGGCGCAACAATACCAAGGTAGAATTCAAAATTTGAGGTTTGCTGGCTTATCCAGCTGTATAGTCTCTTATCCACGCGCTGGCTCGTTTGGTGAGGTGTGCGATGCTCCTGCATCATAGGATGACCCCTGAACCTGGCTTTTTGTTCTGGCCTGAAAAAGATCACTGAAATCATGTCTTCAATCAGCTTCAAAGCTTCATCCCTGGTACAAGTCTGATTTGTGTGAATAGATGTGTCGGAGTCGAACACAAACAGAAATCATCGGATTACCATCCATTGATGAATGCTATTAACTGATGTGAGATGACCCACCTGTGATGTCAATGGACCTCAAGGTACCTACAACACATCCTAAATAGGTACGAATAGAGGTGTCGGTGTCGAGTCACCTGTAGGATCCATCAACCAAGAGACATTGGTGTATTCCCATGGCTGTTAGCAAAGACATCTGCCATTGAGGCATGCAGAGTCCAGGGTGCTAAATGGTCTCTAATATCTGCTCCAGATAAGGTGTTGATGTCGATGGAGTGAGATTTGTTGAAAGGTGGACCTTAACGTATTCCAAATCATCCAACACGAGTGCAGATAAGAAATTTTGCAGACATAATCTTTTGGAACAGTAATCACCTGCTTGTGGATTTTATGAGCCCAAGCTAGTTCATGCTCATTGCTTCCTCATATTTAGAGAGTCTGAGGAAATGCCAAAAGAAGACTCCAAGGAGGTTTCTTTCCCATAGTAATTCACCAGGTCTGGCAAAGAATAATCCTTCCTGATAAATGCCCCTTTCATATTTTAATGAGCAAACGAAGGGAGAAAACAAGCTCGAATTTACCTGGTGCAAAACAAGTTAGTCATGCTGATAAGAAAATCTCATGAAATAAACAGTCTTACCTTCTTACTGTTGTGAATTCGGTTCTGCACTGGTTCTGGGAAGCCTGTAAAACTGAAAACAAAAGATCAACATATCCAAGAAAAAGAAAAAAAACTTTTTCTTTTTATATTATTTGATTTTTTTTTATTTTTTTTTTCTGCTAGAGATCTATTATGTACAGAATTAAAACAATTTGAGTGATCAAAGATCAGTAAGAGGAGAAGACTCTCCCCCTACTATCTTCAGTTCTTCTTGCTTGGCCAGTTCCTGTAAGAAATCATCTTTTGACAAAGGTTTGTTGTACACTTTCAGTCGATGTCCATTCACTACAAAGGAGTTTTGAGAATCGTCTATGGTCTTAATCTTGACAGAACCGTTATCAAAAACAGTTTCTACTTCGTAAGGTCCCAACCATCTCGTTGTAAGTTTTCCTTTGAAAGTTTTGTATTTGGAATCGAAAAGTAGTGCCCAATCCCCTGGTTG